>JAGDQP010037035.1:508-18795 GCA_022664845.1 Lepisma saccharinum | reverse complement strand
ACGACGGTTCCGCGTGACAATGCGCTTTAATACCCGGCGTGCCCTGTCACTGATGCTTTTCTTCCGCCCACTGTTCCGCTTCCACGATGTGGTTTTCCCGTGTGTTGTGTAGGCCGTCATCACCTTCGACACTGTCCCTGGCGACACACCTAACACACTAGCCACTGCCGTCACACTCACTCCACATAACCGCGCACCAACAATTTGCCCTCTTTGAAACTCTGAGAGGTCTCCCATTTACTACTACCTCCGTCTGCTGCAGCCACTGCACACTCCTGTTCCACGACGTCTGACGTAGTATGGAGACCGACCTAACACACCACCACCACCAGCAGTCCGGCGCTGCGGTCGACACGACACCACTGCCAACCCATACATCTGACGTGTTGCAACTACAGGTGTTTCCATTATTCTGATAAGCATCTGTATATCTCCAGTAACTCTAATCCATAACTAAGTGCTTTAATCGTAACAAGTATTCTGCCGAAACTGCAGCACTGAACGGAAGCTCTAAATTGCGCTCACCTTTGTAGGATTTACCTTCCTTACTACTGTTAAGGAGCTACATCCTAACATTCAGCTTCTTCTTACTTTCCATCCTTCCCTTCAACTATACATCAATTACATCCTTCTCGGCTGTTTCAATGTCAAATCAGTTTGCTTTTCTCTTTCTTATTGTCTGCAGACTTGTTTGGCTACTCTTTTTAGCACTTTTCGTTACGTATCTTCTTCATCTACCGGATTCTTTCAGTTTCCTCAATGCTCACCTTTAGAAGGCTTCCAATTTTCTTTCTTCTTCTTTTATCCAGTCCACTTTTCAGCTCAGAGCAGTTTCCCCTTCAAGACGCCAAGCTACCCAAGTACTAAAATGATTCTGCCGGTTTTAGTTTCTTTGCCGTCAGCACAATATTCATCGTTTCTTCTCCTTTCAGACTTTTATCACCTTAGCTTTTCTTACATCGACCTTAATTCCAAACTTTGAAGCGGCTCTTGCTATCTCTTTCATTATCATCTGCAATTTTGTCCCCATCTCTGCTAATACTGTCCACACTTACTATCATTGCATTTGCCTTCCACCAAGTTATTTCTACCAACTTATCAACATACAGATTAAAAAATGCAGATGACATGCAACTTCCTAGTTTTCTTCTTTCGAAGCGCATCTTTTGTTTCCTTCATCGCTTTTCCATGTATATAACCTCCGTTCATGATTCTTAAACCAGGTATTCGCTTCCCACAGATCTAATGGCGCACAAAAATTAATTACCCAACAATTCAGGCCGACTGCGTTTTCCAGGACAGCCTTCCACTATTTCCATAACGCTATTCGAGTCCCCCATTATCACAGTTCTTACTTACCTCTTACCATTGTCCTCGTAAACTTGTTCAATCCGTTTGTGTATTATCTCCACCGTCATCTCGTCTGCTTCTGAAGTAGACAAGTACATTTGAATAATTTGGGTATCCAGTGGGTAGCTCAATAATTCATCGCCAGCACTCTTGCAGGTATTATTTTTATCAACATCTTTTCTATACTGCAATCCAACACCTGCTTCCTTCTCTTCTTTGTAAACCACATTAAAATCTCCTGAGTATAACTCTTTTTCTTCCCATAGTATTTCGCCTAAACCCAACACACAGATGTCATACCTTATCATTCGTCTTTTTTCACATTTTCTAGTTTACTTTGTTTACTCCTTGTTCTCACATTCCAAGTCTCGGTTAGGCAGAGCTGGGATTGGGGGGAGGGGGGCGCAGGGAATCGTCGTTCCCTCAGTAAACTCAAAGATGTATCTAGTGGGAACGTGGGAAATCGCAAGCTCTAATAGTCAATAAATAAATAAATAAAAAAACACTATTTACGCTTCCAAGAGTCGGAACCATCCTGACTAAGGATTTTCCCGTCCCCCTCAGTCACACCAGGCAAATGCTGAGATGGTACATACAAAAAATAGGCACTGGCCGTCTAATTTTTAACATCCTCTCCTCACCCTATCCCGGTCTGAGCCATAGATCCCAAAGGCCTAAAAAAATCCAAGAGGCGGTTAAATTGCAAATTATCATTTGTTGATTTTTTTTTTTTTTTTTGAAAGCTTACAGCACCTAGAACAGGGCAATGGGCTAGTCTTTCCTCAATTTAAACCGGAAACGTATGTGAGATGTGACTCCAACAGGTTCATCGTAGTGCAGATCAAGAGAAGATGATATAAATCAAACACTCGAAAGAGTCCCTTTGAAGCCTTTTTGACTTAAATTTTGAACAGCAATACCAAAGTCTCAAAAAGTACCCATTTCTGCAAAATTAGTTGGTAGTTTAATCAGCAGTTACCACAGGATATACTTTCAATTCCAGAACTGAACTCCAACCATAGAGCAGAGACGAATTAACACGCATTCCATTGTGGATGAAGGGTGTATTAATTATAATCAGTTTCCACTATATTAGATTCAGGAACTTTACCTGTTTGTAATGCTTTGGGCTTCACCCATAACCATTCCAGAAATTGTAATTTTTAAATTAAATTCATTCATATTTCAGTAACATAAGAGATGGAGATACGATTTGGATTTTTTAATAAATCAATAATTTCTGAACAGGAGATAATTTAAAAGATATTTGATACAATTTGATGGAAAAACTAAATTCAATACTACTGTAATTTTTAATATTAATTCTATAATTTATTATTATTTACTTCTTTAAATTGTACTCAGTGTAAGATTTGTTACTTCTTGGTGTAAAACATCAACTTGGTAACTTCCAGCAGAAATTGTTCAGTACATGAAACTCACTGAGCAATACAGAAGATAATTACAACCTCTCGAACTCTTTTTGGTTTGTGGTTGTATCCATCCCCACCAGAGCGTCACGTAAAGACTGTGAGAGATCTAGGGTTGCAGCAACAGCCAGGAACACGAACTAGCAAGAGATTAAGTCCTCCCAGCATAAAAGGTGGGAAATTTGAATTATTCTAAAGATTTTCTTTTTACCACAAAGATTTTTATTGTAGGTTGCATACCGTAAAGGCGCATATAATAGATATACTTGAACTATATGAGTGCTGATACCTTCCATAAAATTAATTTTATCTTATCTTGAACTATATGAAAAAGAGAAAAATAAACAATTGAGTCAAATCTGATTATTTTTTTTTAACAATTTGGTAAGAACAGATACATGATGAGCATAGTACCTTGATTCAACAGCCATTTTAGTAACTAATGACTTCGGCCAGTCTCAAGTTCATAAGCTGTTAAGTTTCTAAGATTCACAAACATCAATGTCCCAGCCGAGATTCGAACCCGAGACCTTGGAGTCGCTGGCTTGACGCCTCAACCCACACGACTATCAGGTCGGCCTAAGTTGGCCAGTGTGCAACCCAATGCAAAGAAGGTCATATTTGTCTTCTGGGATTCTGATGGTGTTATGTTCATTGATTATCTGAACTAAGACCATAGCATTATTGAGAAATACTACAAGGAACATCTGACAGGAGTTCATAGTGCTCTGAAGGAGAACCGCTAGCCAAAATAGCCAGCGTTAAGGAAATACTCTCAACTATGAGTAATGTAACTTTCCATAAAGGAAGGAGGCATTGCGAAGGCGGCATGTTTGCTTTGATGAGATCATTTAAACTGTCGAAATGGCTGGGAAGTCACAGTAAGATTGGCTGAAATATCCTACAGATAGACTAAGATACTTTACAAATTAGTTTCCAACCTTAACTCTTTCGATATTAGGCAAATAAATGACTAAGTCTCTCGGTTGGCCGAGAGATTAGCACGCTCAACTTCTGTACACGTGATCGCGGATTCAAGTCTCGAGGGATCCATTGAACGGAGCCCCATTTAACAAGAACCCTAGCTCACGTCCTTAGAAGGTCACCAGCTCATTTAGGACGCTAATAATAACTCAATCAATCACTGTATATCATGACATTGACATTAATTAATTTTCACTTCTGAGTTGTACTGGCTTTATGGCCTAGCCCATCTCAACTCTGAGAAATCATATCCTTCGCAAGAATAATTTTCAGTGGAAGGGATCAGCGAGGTTCCGTATTAAGTATACAACCCTGGCATTTTGCTTGGTAGGAGTGAGAAAGAACTCTAAAAGATCCGCGTGTGTAGCCGCCCCTTCCCGAGTGCCTATCACTGGCTTTCATCACTTGACAACGCCACGTATTTACTAATATTTTTGTTATGAAAAACGGAATACGTTATGGAAATGTATTTCATGGTTATCTACATAGATCTAAGCCCATCATAAGACCAAAGGATGACGTTCCAAGGCGACCATTCTTCCTGGAAACGAGGTGTGGAAAGCAGTCTTAATCTAGGCACCATCCCGGTATTCACGCGGTGAAACACATAAACCATGGAAAAGCTCAGTCAAAATAGCCGGCTGCGGGACTAACTTACCGGACTTTCTAGAGTTGCCACCTTAATTGAATTTGAATTTAATGTAAGGCCTTTAGACAAGTTTGGATGATGGAAGAATTAGTGGAATGAAGAAAGTGGGAGGAAAGGAAGAACCCCGAGAAAGCCCACGCACACGGTGTTTGTCCACCAGAAAGCCCACATGGCATGAGCCAGAATCAAATCGAGGACCCCAAGCATCCGAGGTGAGCGCTCTACCACTTAGCCACGCCACCTTAATTTAAAAAATCACGAGAAGTGGATAAACCTGTATCTTTTATTTCAGTTAATACTGTGATAGTCTTATACATCATTGTAACACAAAAGACGGTAAAAGAAATAAACTAGAAAAAAAAGTAAATGTGCTCAAATGGTGCAACTTCATGACCAGCCTGTATACTTACCTTCAAAATGTGATCGAGTGGCCTATCCTTTTGAACATACACTTTGAATGTCTGAGCTAAGTTGAATATTTCATTCAATTGATCCTTGGAGAACATGTCCACTGTTAGAATGTGCTGTCCTGTCAAACCATGAGATAAAGCTGGTACACCCGTAACCAGTGATGGTCCTATCAAACCATGAGATAAAACTGGTACGCTCGTAGCCAGTGATGATCCTGTCAGACCATGAGATAAAGTTGGTGTACCTGTAGCCAGTGGTGGTCCTGTTGCTCCCACACTTGGAATGCTTTCTACCACCTGAACGTATGGTCCACCCAAGAAAGGAATAGGAGACACTGAAGGTACTGCCTGAGCCATGTGCTTAGCAAGATCTTTCTCGCTAAGAGTTTCTATTGAAGGCTGGGAAAGTGCTTTCGTTGTTAGATCTGGGAACAATTTTGGATGTGAATCTACACGAAAAAAAGAAGAAGAAAAAAGGAACATTAATGAAAAGTAAAACCAGAACTTATAAACTTAAGTTTGTAATCTTATATAAAAAAAAAAGTAGTATAACATTAATTACGTTTACCAATGACTCTAATTTGCGACAGATGAACCCTATTCTGTTTTTAACTTCTATTAATGGAATGCACAGGCATATCAACTCTAAGTACGTAACGACAGATATGAGGGAGAGAACACTCGCCGAACACACATGAAAAAAGGAAGATGAAGGTAGCGGTTAGAGCCTTGCTGTAGGTACAATACCGACAATAACTTGAGACTAAGCAAAATCCTGGAAAAATTCAGTCACGAAGACTCGGAATTTGATCCTGCGTCGCTACCTCAGTGCTAATCCGAAGTAAGCGACTTTGAATACTAGACTATATAGATCGGAACTTATGGTTCGTATTCAGAACACGCGCAGAGTATTAACAACAGACTGGAATGTGAAATAGATCAGGACGAGGACGTTACATACTGATAAAAATGATTTATTTACTTCGGGATAAAGATAAAACTAACTGAATGGGTGGCACGCAGAGCCCGATACGAGAAAGCTCCTTATCATCATAATCATTTCTCAATAAATCTATTAACCCTACAGCGGTCGCGCGCTTGCGTTACACAAATTCGGTCACGTGGAGTCTATGCGGACCCCAGTGATAAATACACACTCAAACAATTTTGGTATTCACTTTGGGATGAATTGAATTCTTTAGTGTGTCTAATATACGTTTCACTAAAAATTATTATCTGCTGGATTCGTTTACTTATTGTAATTTCGACTACTAAGTACCATTTGTTTGAATACCAATTTGTTAGAGAAAAGGCAACGAAATAATGCAAGCCATTTATTCTTTCATTTACACAGAAGTACCATAAAAACCCCACTGTAAAAAAAAAAAAAATGAAAAGCTAATCACACAGCAGAACTGAATCCGGTCGCTTTGGGTTCGAAAAGAACCCACGACGGAAGTTGTACGTCCGTATGTTGCACATATTCATCGTGGACTAACATCGTAGACGCCAGTAGGTAGAGTGGTGTGAAAAACTTAGCTACTGAAAATAAGTAGAAAGGGCGGTAACAAATCTCTCCTATAAACTAATTGAAATATCTACTGGGACGGACCCCGCGCAACCGCTTTAAGATTAAGATGCTAAAAGCAGCAAGATGAAAAAGACCTTCAGTGACATCAATAGAAACCGACAGGTGTAAAGCCTTTAGTGAAATGGATTAAAAGCAAACTAAAGTTCAACCTCTAAAAGGGCATACAATTTTTTAGAGCGAAATTATCAAATGTAAACAATAAACCCAAAGAGATGAAACTGATCTGTCTGTCTTCCATATATGAAAGCATTCGATCTACTGTCTAATAGTTGCATTCGTCCCTAGAATTGACGCAGTGCTTTTGGGAATGACATGGTGATGTCTGAACTTCGGACTGAATTTATTTACGACCTTTAGCACAGGGGATGGAAAAGGAAAAGGTAGCACAGGCCCTGACTTAAGGTTCCAACCCGCCATTCGCCTGGTGAAACTGTAGGAAAACTATAGAATACCGCAGTCAGGATGGTCGGTCACAAAGTGTCCGAGCTTCTGGGTTAACGACCAAAGAATTAAACAAGTTCGCCTGTGTGATATCGCAAAGCACCCACCAAGCTGATTTGTGTATACAGTTGAAGGAGGAATGGCCTTAAATATTTTTGTGCTACCTCCGAGCACTGACTGAATTCTTGCCTAACACGATTCACAACAAGACTACATACCCAGAGATTAGACAAGTCAGTCATTGAGATTTATTATTATTATTTTGGTCTGAGGAACTTACATTAAAATATAATTAGATTGCAAAACGATGGCTGACTAAATTACATATTTAGCAGTTAAAACCTACATTGACCAGCGGTGAGTATTCACCTAAGCTACGTGCATTCAATTTTCGCTATTTCTTAATTTTCCGCTACAATGTTAATTTAAACACTGGTTTTCAACAAAGGAAAAAATTTATTCAAGAGTTACAAAATATACCATAACTGCAGATTAGAAAGCAAACTGTCGACTGTTATAAAGTTACCCACCAAAGAAATCCTAGAACACTAAATTTCTGAAGTGCAAAGGGTACTTCCTAGATACTTCAGCTTTAGGAAGAAACCTGGTGGACTGAAGTACCTAATTACAACGATTGTATTGATGGGCAATGAGAGACTGTGTTCAGTTCTTCGCTGAGATGCGAAACAGGATATTTTTTTTAAAATTCATCCACTAGAAATAAAAAATTGACAAAACTTTGTTATTTTGAAGTGACTATTTATAAATGATTTCGGCTTGTACCAGATTCCCGTAACTATAAACAATCATTTTATATAACTCATAAAAAATCTCAATTCCTATTGGTCACAACAATAGAATATTTAATTAAATCAAGATTAATCTATCTTCAACTAAATAGAATAAAATATTAAAAAAACAACAATCGATTTTTCCAAATTTCCAGTTCATATATAAAAAACATTACTTTTTACGTCAATTCTTTCATTAATTGCTCACCCACTCTCTCTTATTACATTTCAATGTGAAGTTTTAAAATCCACTTTAAACATCTATGACCGAGCTTGGATTCGAACCCAAAACTTTGTGGATGCTATCCTAATGCCTTATACCAAACGAGCATTGTGTCAGACACAAAAACTTGGTGGAAAAATGGAAGACATAGATATCTGGTACAAGTCGGGTATCAGTGGACACAATCCGACAGAAATCAAAAGTGATAAATATTAAGACTGTTCACATGAACGTTTCTTTCGACTTACGAATAAAACGACACTTGAAACAAAACCCCAACCGAGGATGGGACTAGATTCTATTTAATAGGAAATAAAAGCATGATAATGAGGATATGTGTGGGGTTGAACAATTGTGCCGATTGAAAAGAAGAAAATCCAGGCTGGAGTAAATAAATAAAGAAAGAAATAAATAAAGAAAGAAAGAAAGAAATAAAGAAAGAAATAAAGAAAGAAAGAAAGAAAGAAAGAAAGAAATAAAGAAAGAAATAAAGAAAGAAATAAAGAAAGAAATAAAGAAATAAATAAAGAAAGAAATAAAGAAATAAATAAAGAAATAAATAAAGAAATAAATAAAGAAAGAAATAAATAAAGAAATAAATAAAGAAAGAAATAAATAAAGAAATAAATAAATAAAGAAATAAAGAAAGAAATAAAGAAATAAAGAAAGAAAGAAAGAAATAAAGAAAGAAAGAAATAAAGAAAGAAAGAAATAAAGAGAAAGAGAGAGAGAAAGAGAAAGAGAGAGAGAGAGAAGAACAATAAAACAACAATAAGAAACCAAATGAAAATCTGGGTACCAATTAATTCCGATTCTAGGTCACTCCTATCTGCATCACTGGCTATTGCTCGAAGTTCTCTTGGTGATATAGAACCTTCCATTCCGGACGAAGGTCTGCTGATTTCTGCACCTGTATGTACCTGGAGAGGTGCTGTAAACTGGGTTTGTTTTTTCATTTGTAAATCTCTCACATCTTGGCCAAATCCTGGCGAAACAAGCACCTAAGAAAAAGAAAAAGTTTTTGTAAACCAAATAGATGTTCTAATGACATTTTACTCTACAATCATTAATGTTAATTTCATACTAAAGAGAAAATTAACAATTTCTAGACATAGAGAGAGCTCTGCATATTATATACCAGACTCCTTGAAAAGGCAGATTAGAAAAAGTAATTATCACACTGCATATCGTAATGTTTCTTATATTTCTGTTCGGTAGAGACAATTAATACACGGGAGTGGATTTTAGCCCTCAACCATTTATTTATAAAGTATAATAATGTTGACAAAATTACCGTCCCGTAGGATACTAATTACAGATTACTTAGAAGTATTACTTCTAAGATGACTTCTTCTTCTTGGGTGATTTGATAGAGGATAGGATATGAAGGATTGCACCGGTTACATAGTCGATCGCGTGCCGGTAGTTGTGCCAGTTACAGAGCCAACTGCGTACGGAAGAAGTATGGCCTTAAGGTGAGAGTACACACAAGTCACAGAGTAGACTGCGTGCCGGTTGTACCAGTTACAGAGCCAACTGCGTGCCGTGTGTTTGTACCAGTTACAGAGTCAACTCCGTACGGAAGAACTTAGGTTTTAGGCGAGAATACACACCAGTAACATAGCCAACTGTGTGTGCAGGAAGGTACCAGTAACAGAGCCAACTGCGAACGGAGGAAGGAGCTGACCACCCGGGGATTGAGTGATCCCTCTTGCCTTGCGTTGGTCCATTTTATAGGTGATTGTAGGTTTGGTTCTTGCTTCTCCTACATTGATTCCAGCTCCCTCTGTCTTCTGTTATCCGCTCCAACTGGTGCTAATTTGTGGAGTTGACCGTCGTCTGCTCCTATGTGTGTCACTACATGTTTACATTCTTATACACATATTTGTCCTATAAACATGCTTGTTTATTTACACAATGTCCACGTGCTCAGAAGACACGCGGAACATTTCAACATATATTGATTCGGAATGTGCGGGAAAAAATTTTCATGTCGGGACGGAAAGAAAAAAAATCTCCTAAAAATGTCTGATATTGAAAATTTCGGTCATTGTACTAATTATGCTGTGCATAATTTTGCTGTTGGTTATTTGGGTAAAATGTAAGTCCCTGGCGTATAAAATATGGATTATTGTATGGTTGTGGTGCTTGTGCTGGCGATACTCGATACTGTTGCCTTGTATATGTAAATCGTGCACGTGCCCTATAACCTGAATTTCCTCTATAACCATTATTGTACTGCGGGAACTGATTTTTTTGATACTGCCTATTATACGAATTTCTATATTTGTTATTTTGGAAACGCCTGGGTGTTCCCTCATTATAACGATTTGTAGATGGAAAAATGTCGATTTGACTGGCGAGAAATATGAGCAATAGAACCAGTATTAACCTGCATACTAAGATTATCTATTTTTGCATTGCGAGTTTTCATCTCTTCCTCCATCGGTTCAGTTTTAATATGAGGATGATGTTTCGTATGTCAATCCTCAGCTGAATCTAATCCCGTTGATATATCAGTGCTTGCCTCTGACGTTGAAGCGTATCGCTTGTGATTTCGTCGCTTATCACGTTCATTTTTCATAGCACGAATCCGTTTTTGAACTCGAAATCTACCAATTCCTCTAACAACTCTGAAACAGAATCATATGTTTTCCTACTGACGTATTCAATATAGTAAGGACGAAGGCCTGAAATTATTAAATTAATAGCCGTTGATTCTGGAATTTCGTGATTCGAATTTAGAATAAGGCTTTGCATATCCAGAACATAGTTCGTTACACTTTCACGTTTTCGTTGGGTACGGTCACGGAATACTAATGTCGGTTTTTGCTCCTGGCTTACGAAAATGTGCAATTAATTTTTTTTTTTCAAATTCTTCATATGAACCCGTATCTAAATCATATTTTTTGAGTAGAACATCCACTCTGTCTCTGGACTTCCCAACAAATAAACTTGGAAGAAGTTTCTTGCATTTGTCATCTATAAATTCGTAACTTTGCTTTTTGCCAGATCGTCGAAGCTGCGTGAAAAACAACGAACTCTATCATCTGATTTAGCATTAAAAAGTGGTAATGGATAACTACTTGGAACAATAACAACTTTATAGTCTGTTGCGGCCATGTTTCTACCGAAACCTGGTCCCGATTCTGAAGTACTTGTACCCTCAGATTCACTAAAAGAAGGTGGTATAGGTACTTGTCTACGTCTTGGTTTTGGTTTGGGCGGCGCCTGCGATGAATCTTGTGGTATTGATTTAGTATTAGAGCGCAAAAAATATCGTGGGAACATGAAATAATAAACTATATAAGAACGATATACTGAAAACTATCGGAATCGTACACGTATTCATATGTCTTATCCTAAGGCATCCGTGTCCTATATAACATTATTGTTTATTTACGTGCAAACTTTAGCTATATAACGCAAAGCAAGAGGAATGCCGAAATCGTCCAAATGGGTATTAAAAACGCGCCATTCCACCATGTAAGACCGTTACTAGGTTCTCGGCTGCAACTCGCTTATCTGACTCTTTTTAGCTTTACGCGTAGATAAATATTATTCTATGTAGATTAAACGCGCGAGACCTGAGTCATTCTTATCTAATAAACATGGAAAGAAACTAAGGAATAAATGTGAAAATGAACTGTATTTAACATAAAATATAACATATTGAAATATTTGAGGAATATTCTATTTGTTGATGCTAATACGTTATATACACCTGTTTAACATTGTTCTCTATGTAACTTCTATATTATAACCAAAGCAGAGAGCACAGAACAGTAGATCATAGTAATAATAAAGATCTCAACTTACCTAGCTATGTGTACGTGATGTTACAAAGACTGTATCTGAAGAAGAGCACATCTTAACACATGAATAACAGCTTAAAGATCCACAGATCTATCACACGGGATGTTCGTAGATGAAATAATAAAGTTCATATATTGGTATGTATTCGGCAGTTGAAGAAACTAAGTCTTGGTGAAATCTGGATCTATCTTGTGCGAATTTAACAGACTGCACAAAACATTCAAGAAACTAGTTTTTTTTATGTAGTTTCAATTAGGGTATCTTTTGTCTAAGGAAGTCGGAGTTACACGGATAAGAAATGTATCATTACTCATGGATTCACCTACTTCTTTTATATCCCACGTGCAGGTCTTTACGTAATGATGTCATACAAATAAACACTTGTGTTTTGATGCTCTACATTCACAGTTGTTATATTTTTTTTTTTCTTGTTTTATATTGTTACTTCTCTGCTTTGGGAATTTACATTATTAGTATTATTAGTCTTGTAGCAACATGTATGATTCATATGGCTTATTCCTCCTGTTCTATTCCTCTCTTAAATATACACACAAATGATTACATACATTAACTCTCACATTCGAAGATTATTTCAATAAAATACAGATTATATGACCTATACTATAACTCTTTTAAATGTCTCTCTTAATGCTATTACATTGATTAGGAATGTGTGGGAAGAGAAATGTTCATGTCGAGACGGAAAGAAAAAAAAAATCCCCAAAATCGATAAATTTTCGGGACAGGAAATCGAGAAATTCCCGAAAATGGTATAGACTTCTCGAAATTTCGGTTACTCCTGCACACTCTTAGATAGATGATTTTGATAAGAATACGAAGACAGTTAAGTAATTAACACTGCAAGAAGTCTTACAGTCGTTTCTAAATATATGATTGAGAAACATTGGAGGTTTGTTGTCAAGTTTGATTTATTTCTGAGCACTCATTGCAAACCATGTCACGTGATGCAAAACTGTGCCTTGCAACCTTAATCTTTCCTCTTTTTGTGACTGTTTATGGTAGTTCACTCCCTTCACTCCCGAATTCAGAAAATACGTAATTTCTCTATCCGATTCGAACATATTCTACCGGTTCTTAGCACAAACAATATCTTTAAAATGTCACGAAGGTGATTTTTACATTACTATTGTTTATTGTATAAAATGCAAAGGTTTAAATCAGCATTGTACTTATACCAGAAGTTAACAAGCAAATCTACAACTACTTTACACGCGGTAGTAATAAATTCGATGTTCCTTGTCATTCAGTAAAGATTACGAAGAAGTCCTTCTCTACTTCTGAAGCGAGTTTGGAACTCCTTAATGACAACTATAACAAATATTAAGATATACGAATCGTTTAAAATCTTAGTCAAACTACTTTTACTTAGCGATCAGTGATTTAGCCTTAGTGGCCATGATGTTTACAAATGGTCTTGAACAGTGCGTTTATTTCTTTGAGTCTGTGTGAGTCTCAAACATTGTTCTTTCTTCCTACATTGTATTACTTTATGTACTAATGTTGTTTTTTTTTTGTAATGTCTTCAAGGTTTTTTTTTCTAACTTTATATCTGTTTCTTTAGTGTATATTGTATTAAATCTTGTACAATTAACAAAGGTTAGGTGCTAAAGTTCGCCAGGTGTAATAAAATCAAATCATTTGATTTGATTCTCTCTTTCCTTGACAATGATTCGGATTGAATTGAAATATTGCTGAAAATTTTCTAGGTATATGTAAAAGTTCTGTCTGGACAAATCCATCCATCCATCTCACATACACACACACACACACACAACGAAGCCTGTTAGTATGTAGACACTAGATTGCGGGATTGTAAGTAAACAAACATAGCACCACAGTCAGTTGCTCAATCTGTTATATCTGGTAGACAAACTTCGTAAGAATTTTTAAATGATTTTTTTCTAAGAGAGAATCCCAGGAAAAATCCAGAAGTCCTGCACGATCGTTTAACGTACAATTCCTTCCTATTTCTTCTGCTACGCTCATGGGTTCCTCTTGTATCTCCAATCTTTTTCTGCCACAGGTACAAAAAGATGCTGGAATTCTTCAATTTATCTTCTTCACCTTCCACTATATAAGGGTTTGGAGTTGTTGATAAATACAGAAAACTGGTGACCGGGATACGAATTCGGATCTTCCAGTTACCAGTTGGGTGTTTTACCATTGGACTTCCACGTCACGGCCAATCTTCAGAGTATATGGAACCTCAGATGAATGAACCTGCCTAACTGCTACTATTAAAATTAGCAATGCTGGAGATTTATTTATAATTTCTGATAGCTGATTTTGAACCATGTTTGGAAGCAACATTAATATTATGGTATGAATCGTTTTTACTTCTCCTCTTCTTGCATAATACAGAAGTGGGAATCCAATTTATTCTGTTTTTGCTTGTTTATTAGTATCTGTTGGTTTAGTTCATGCCTGTCCTTTAATTTGATCAATTTTTCAAATTCAAGATGAAGCTTGATTGGATCACGCGAAAAGTTGACAATAATCGTGATCAACGTTCCAGTTGGAAAATTCTAGATGGTGCCGCATGATGTTTAGATAATAGATATTGGTGAAAGTATTCACAACATTCGAGAGACATAGTGATAAGCGTTACTTGTGTGAAGAGTACTTCGTGTGCTCTGCCGGTGTTTTAGTACGGAGCACGTCAGACGAAACTATTTCCTATCAAAGGCTTTTCTACAATCAAAGAGAATTTTTGCTATTCTGTTGTCTCCAATGTAAAATAAAATGATCACCGAGCTGTATATGAAGCTTGTTAAATAATACGCGGTGGCTCAGTGGTAGAGCGCTCACCTCGGTTCGATTCCGGATCGTGTTATGTGGGCTTTGTGGTGGACCAACACCGTGTGCGTGTGTTTCCTCGGGGTTCTCCCGTTTCCTTCCACTTTCGTCATTCCACTAATTCTCCCATCATCATGCATTCTGCCTGAGCGAAAGTTGCCTAAAGGTCTTAAACAAAATTCAATTGAATTGTTAAATAGTAAAAAAAACTAAGTAAAACCTTCAGTGGCTTTCTGTATTCTCTTCCTCGCCTTCCTGTATAACAAACCTTAAAAAAGACAGAAGTCCTAATGATTTCTATTTTTCCTAAGGGCAAGATGAACAAGGAGATCCGGTTGTATTAGGTTCCTCTTAATTCTAGTTTGAATTTGAATTTTATTTAAGACCTTTTGGCATCTTTGCCTCAGGTTGGGGTGGAGTAGATAGAGAATGAGGAAGGCGTTGGCCAGGGACTTTAAGGTACTATCCCGGCATTAGCCTGGTAAAAATAAGGAAAAAACCTGGAAAACCTCAGTCAGGATAGTCAACCTAGGGGTTCGAACCCACATGCCTAACCATTGCCGCTGTCTTAATTCTAGTGACTTACTATTATTAAGCGACAAGTAAAAATAACTTATTGATGTACCTCGCTGAAAGATTGCTTTAAGGTACAGATTAATCCCAATTTGTTAAATTTCGCTTCTACTGCTAATTCAGTGTTATCAACTTCGAAGTGCTTACAGAAATTATTATTTTTTTTTTTAAATAAAGAAGATGATATATATCTTATCAAAAACTCAAGATTTTGACTATCAACTTTATATTTAAAAAATGTACAGAAATGAATCCGAGATTTGTATTGAAACAAGAATATGAATTGAGAGAACAAGTTACCTGATTGTCGACGTATGCCACTTCACCTCGGAGAACAACCCTGTGAACAGAACCTTTCACTTTTCTTCCAGCGAATGGCGTCCACTTTGATTTGCTAAACGCCATTGTCTCGGGAATGGTCCATTCTTCATCAAGATCAACTTCAATGTACGTGTTCAACTGATCAGGAAGGTTGAATATTCTCTTCGGATTTTTGTAGAACTTCTCCACAAGATCCTGAAACGAAATGTCCAGTAACATGTAACCAACCAGCATTTGTTCCAATGCCATATACATTTCACATAATTTGAAAGCAAGCGGATCATAACAAAATTCATATCAATCAATCTATATAAAACTGAAAGTTTGTTTGTTTATTTGAACGCTATACCATTACAAATCCCTTGGTGAATTCGAACAAAATTTGGCAGACATGTTTCTTAGGATCTAGAAGGAATAACTACAGAATTCAAAGGTCCTCACCCTTCGTTTCAATTCATTAGTAACGGTTGTCTTAGTTTTTCGATTCAACCTAATACATGAGTAGTTTAGGAACTAAAACTATCCCAATGTCTCTCGGCAACGTTAGAAATGACGCAATATCTCGATATAGTGGCGTAATACATGTTAACAAATCACAATCGAAATTTATCCAATGATTTATTTGAGCTAAATTCTTGCAATCAGTCTTCCGGGAAAGAATGGGTAAGGTAGCATCCCCTTTTGTTGAGGTATTATATCTACATTCGCAAGGTGCAAATAAGGAAACTGGAAAACCTCTGTCAGGTTGGCAAGTAGCGTAACTTGATCCCGCATGCCTCCTCACTGCCGACGCGAAGATTCTTTATCGTTGAATCGACTTCTTTTCTCGCTGTCTTCTGCTTTCTTGAGAAAGAAAAAGGAGTTATATATAAACCCAAAGAATGTGTTACGGTGTATATAGAAGAAACTAAGAGAATGGAGGACAGACTAAAACTATGTAAGAATGAGACTAGAATGGAAAAGGAATGTGGCGCATAAACATGATTAACGACAAATCGGAGCATGAAATCGCATGGGAAGGAATAGAAATTTGTAGGAAAAAAAAAAAAAAACAAAGCTAAGGAAGTGGAACGAGGCAAGAGAGGTAAAGGAAATGAAGCGTTAGTTATGAGCTTGAACGAAGGACAAGGCGTAAGAAGGAATGTGGAGAAAAAGAGCAAAGGAAGATGAGAGAGGGGAATAAAAAAGGAAGCAGAAACGAAGTCCAGTCAACAATGAAGGGAATAGTGGAAAAACCCGCTATGCAAATGGGATGAATTCCAAATTCTTTTTGAATCTCTAAAAAAATGTAGTAGATCTTTACATGGGTTGTTTTAAATCATTTACCTTGTTAGTATAGCCTACGGCAACTGACCAACGCAGCAGTCCCACGAGAAACGTACATTAATGTGCATATGGGATGGATCAATGTTAAGTATGTACACATAATATATTGGACGACACAGAAGAAAAATATTTTTATGTATAAAAAAAAACTTATAATAATAATATCAAAAGAACAAATACCCGTTTTAAGTGTAACTCCTTTCCTTTCTCTATCACAATCTTTTCCCAATCATTCATAACAAAATCTGTTAACATTGGGCTTATACAAGGTCCTATACTGAGGCCTTCTTTCGCACGCACTATCTTGACCCCTATCATACAAAACCCCATTCTGTCTTACCACTTTTTAAGCCTTTTGCATTCTATCACTATCCCATCCTTCTATCACTTTCCATCCCATTTCTTTGTTCACTATACGCAATATTTCCTCTCTTCGTAGACTGGAAACATGCTTTTCACATCAACACTGAAAATCATAGTACTTTTCCTCTTTTGCCCTAATTCCTCGCTTCGATTCAGTTCCATTATTATGTAATATTGTTGTTATAAGTTTGTTATAGCGTTCCAGTTGACTAGGGGGCGTGGCCTGTGATTGGTTGAAATTTGTTTAGTTTTGGAAAGTAAACGATCTCTGGGACATGATTGGCGGAAGATGTAGAGAGGATATCTAGGTCTTCTGGTGATTATTATGAACTGATAGAATTGTTGAGGAATGTTTCGTCTGAGGAATGTGCTGTCAGAACACCTAAACTGTAACACTTACTGTGTGTTTTCATAATAAAGTCCAGTGTATAAGCCAAGTCAGCCTGTTTTAATTAAATTAAGTATGGACACAAGGCCTCAATATAGTTATAGCCACATAACTTGGAGATTTATGGCCATACGCAGCTACAACTTGTCCAAAGTCATACCTTGCAGTGGACTTCAAAATCCAATCTCAGATTTTCTAAACCCGTTTTCCAGTAGAAAAGCATTCCTTGTGTCAGATTAGCGCCTAAACGTAAGTACACAGAGGTAAACTGACTTCAACAGTAACCAGCAACATTTGGATTTGCTTAATTATATAAAATAGAAATATTTAAAAGAGTTAACTCAAACTTCTGATAAATTTGTACGAGAATAAAAATTGCTCGTTTCTGATTTTCTTTAAGGAGTCTGGAAAAGGAGTTGTTCTACTAAACATTCATAAGTTGTAGCAGAAATTCTCCGCTATATTTTACGATCGAATGGGTTATTCTCATTAGCGTTTATCGAACAAATTCTTATCCACAAACAATCTATCTTTATCCAAGTTGAATATATCCCTTAAGATCTATTCGCGTAGCAGGACAGTACTGTGGTAAGGAAATTCTGTATTCTACAAGTTCACTCTGGTTTCAATCAATTCATAATTCCAACACTATGCAGCTTTGGAACCACACTGGATAAAAACAAAGGGAATTCTTATATGTAGATTTCCGATTGTTAAAGACAGAGAAAACTGACCCCTCTTGGATTTGTATGAAAGTATATCAGATTTGAATAGACTGACTTTTTTCCTATCATAATGCCAATGGGAAAAACAA
>JAGDQP010037034.1:0-18796 GCA_022664845.1 Lepisma saccharinum | reverse complement strand
TGGCAGGAGATAGACTATCGGCTTGATGTGTGTCGTGTTACGCGAGGTGCTCACATAGAGCACTTGTGATGTGACTGAAAAAAACTTTGAGAGTTACCCTTCTTACCACATGTATTACATTCAGATATGTTCATTATATTTCACAAAATAAATTTATGAAATCGGGTACATCATTTTGACTTACCCTGTATTCCTTGCGCCATTTTAAGCTTCTTTGCGCGAATGTTGACCAACTCGTTCCCAACAAGGGGCGTGTCCTGCAAGTAATCAACCACATGCCGGTTACCAGCTGTTACTTGTTTCTTTGCTGCTCACAGCTCAGAGCATTGCTTATCATGGACAGACGTTCATCTGTAATTACTTTATGGGAGTTGGAGGGCTATACTGCAACTGCAGCTGGGAGACGAATAGGTATCCCGGCCGCTACAACCAGGCGATTGATTCGGCAAAATCGTACAACAGGTCATACTGGTAATTTACAATCTCCTGGTTGTCCTCATGTGTCTACCGAGGCGAAAGATGCGAGATTAGTAAATGAAGACCGGTTAGACCCACTAAGGACGTCTAGACAGATAACAGAAGTTTTACACTTTCCTGGTAATGCGCAGACAGCTCTCCGAAGGCTTCATCATGCTGGATTACGTGGCCGTCACAAGTAACATGCTTCGTTGGACTAATGAACGATATTATGTCGGCAACGTTGGTTTATGGTCGGTTGGATGTCCAACCAATGTCCAAAGTAACCAAAGTTGGCCCAAGGTGAAGGAAATTAACAAAAGCCAATGTAAGAAAACAGTATGCCCGGTTGGTATATGTTAGGGGGTGATACAACGTCAAACCAACCAGAAAACCCGAAAGTTGGCAAAAGGTTAAAAAAAAAAAAACCAACGTGAGGTAAAACGTATGCACATTTTAGGGATGAATTAAACTCAATGCCAACCATAAACAATGCGTTACAACATACATTGTCCCAATGATTTTACTGATAGGTTGTCAACAGAAAATGGATGTCTTGCCAACCACATTGTTATGTTGGTCCAACCGTATTTATTGTTAGTGACTCCAACGTCGTTGGTTTACCGATCTGAATTCGAACTTGGGCCAACCAATTTTATTGTTTTTTTAACCATACGCGCGCGCGAGAGAGAGAGAGAGAGTTGGCTAGATGACCACCAGCTGACCTACTCCGGTACAAGGTTCAAAACCTATGTAGGACCACAAGAGATCTCCGCCAAGATCTCTAAATTGCTTATGTCGACCTAATTTCGAACCGCCAGAAATGTTCGTACGGAAAAGTTCATAGGTGCTACGCAATGCAGCATTTATAGCTCTAACATAAGATCCAAAAAGCCACCCAAATATCGGATTAAAATCGATATGGATCAGGGTTTCCGACAGGATTATCAGTGCGGTGGGGTGTAAAGTCAAAATTGGGAGGGTGTAAATGAAGTTTTGTATGTTTTCTATCTATTTTTCACAGCAAAAATTTTAAAGTTGGAGGGATGTTGTCGAGATTGAGGGTAACCCACACAGGGGTGGGGGTGGGGGGGGCTGGCGGAATCACTGGATATGGATTACTTAATTTCAAAACCTGATAACCTTGTTTCCAAACGCTACTATATCAATGTTACTTGGTAAAATGTTGTTTGCTGCAATTCACATAAAATATAAGTTTAATCGAGTCGTCGTTGTCAGTGTGAACGAGAAAGTGTCTTATCCAATTAACATCAACGCTTTTATAAAACATTTGCTTCACAATCAAATCACGTATATTATATGAAAAACAGAAGAAAAAATCAACAGTAACACGGATACAGTAGCTTTTGCAAACGAGCTTCTCAATTCTCTTCGTACCACAAAAGGAATAAAAAAAAGTTTCCCACTTGGAACACCTGCATAACCGAGTGGTTAAAGCATCAAACTTCTAAATCACGTCGCTGACCGTCAGAGGCACGAATCCCATCACAGCCACAACTTTTCACCCAAGGAACGTGTAACAGCGAAGACAATACAAAAAGGCAAACTGAATATGGATCAGCACCTTGAGAAAATAACAGTACCACTTCTGGTGGAATATTTTGCGCGTCGGTGGATCGTGGAATTGTTGGCATTTCGTCGACATTGTGCACAGGTGCCTCGGTTGGGACGTTCTGTTGGCCTCCTGTTGGGTCATTGTCGTTGCCAACATTGTTCCGCCAAACGCACATTTAAATTACCTTGTACTTGGTTCTAGTTGGGCATCGCTGTTCAGAACAGCGTTATGGCCAACGGCCATTTAGTACGTAGGGCGAACCGTACTGGCCAACGTACATGAAACCATACGATCACATTGTCATTGGCTTAAACAAATTTTGACACTTGGGGAGTTGCTGCCGTGAAGGAAAAACTCTCAGACGAACACAAAATTTACCGTATCGCATTTGCGTATGTGACTGTGGATTGCAACTGGTAAAACGTAGCTTTTTTCAGATGAATCCATATTCAAAACATCGAATGAGGGGCGCCGTTTTGTGTATCATCCGAGGGGCACCCGATGTGACCCTGGTTTTGTGGCTGCCTGCAATCGCAGTGGTCATGTATCTATTTAATGTTGGGACTGGATTTTCAGTCGCGGTGCAAGACAGCTTCACAGAATTGAAAGGCACCTGGACAGTGCTCAGTACTTACACATCATGAGTAACATCATGGTGCCATTAGTACGAAAATTTCAGCCTCATGGTGTTATTCAGTTCCAGCAAGACCTGTCCCCAATACACTTAACGTGTTACATACTGACGATGTAACTAGCTAACATATACCTGCAGTTACGATTAATGCACAGGCTTGAGCTTTATTAACAATTGCGTCGCAGTAAATATGTCACGTGATCTCCGGCAACAATCCGTGCTGTTCCGCTATTGCTGTCTTTGTTATTCGTACGGACATGACAAACGTACGATTATAATTATTTCAAATATAGACGTAGAATATTCATCTCATGACATTACTACTATTCTTCACAGTATCCAGTATTCATAATCACAGTTGATATCCTTTCCAGGATAATATCAAAATGGAAATAATAAAAAGCATTACCTGAGTAGCCGCTGACAGTTCCCTGCTACGTCGAAGGCACACAATACTTATCCTATATAAGACACTATCCAAGGATAATCTTGAATGTTTTTATATTCCAGTTTGCTCCGAGATATTTACTTTATGTGGATACAGTCTTTTAGTTATTTTTCACAATATTATCCTACGAACAACACTAGTTTTTGACGCTCTTCACTTCTATACTTCCGTCACCATGTCGCTCCAAAACTACATCTAAAGTAATACAGTGTTGCCATCTCAACAAAACTTTTTCTCCATGTATCTATCCGTGTTCGCTTCAGGCGCGGCCGGGAAACGTCAATTTACATGGAATGGGTTCAGATCTCAAATCCACTATACAATAACTGTACAAAAGTGTGCGGACACCATGCGATGTTCTTTCACGAGTAATTATGTGACCGTCACATCACGTTTCACAATTTTAATTATGGGATCCTCAATTTTTTCAAATTGTGAAATTCCCAGTTTCCGAAATTTCGTCATTCTGAAAATTCTTATATTCAAGAATTAATACTATATATTCGATCATCGCTATTTCTCATGCATGATATGCCACAAAGCCCCAAGATGAAGTGTTTCACGAATTTGTAGTCTCAGCATAAAATGTAGACAGAATTTTCATAGGAACGGATAAGTTTCGAAGCCATCTGCCTCTGTATTTTAATTACTTACACAAAACACTATAAATATGTCATGACGTAAGTATTGATTTTAGCTCCTCATTTCCTTTGTTACATTTATCTTGCTCAAATTTCTAACTCGCTCTCTCTCTCTCTCTCTCTCTCTCTATATATATATATATATATATATATATATATATATATATAAACTTCTCTTTATGGCTTTGTGTTACTGGTATCCACCGTCTCCTTTCTTCTCTTTGCGGGTTTAAATTTCCATGCTTTGCCTATTTTTGCATGCTATATTGCATCCAAAGGGCCTAGCAAGATAAGATGGTGAAAAGAGCCTTGGAAAGAATCGTCATTTTTAAAAAAATCATATTCATCATAAAAAATGAAGGCTCTCCATCAAATTTCAGCTCAAAAGATGCTAACCTAACCTCAAAATAAATTAAAGTGTGTTTTTTGGTAGTTTAGCGATATCTCGGTCGGATTTGCACCTACGATGACCTTCTTTTTCTTAAATTGAATATTTTTTCAAGCTCTACAAGATGGTGGTTGTTTCATTTATGTTGGCGCCAAATTCAAATTTTTTAGAGAAGTTAGAAAATTTGAAAACTGAATTTAAAAACAACTAAGACAGTAGTTGGCTCACAAAAATATATGTTACGTATTTTTGGTGGTTTTATAACTTTTTCAGATGTTTTAAAGTGGTAGAACATAAAAAAAAGACACGTGACCGGGCTTCTTACGTAACACATGCACTGTAAATACAAGTTCGAAAGCTCGGGTTGCCAGGTCGCCTTCGTGGGCGATTGGTCAAGATGTCGGCTTCTTGAGTGAAAAGTCCCGGGTTCAAGTCCCACCCGGGACAACAGTTTTTATTTCAAAATATATTTTTATATGCTCATATTTATTATTTAATAATTGCTAGGATGTATATAAATAACTGATTGCTACTGAAAGCTAAGATGTATCTGGATGCACACCCAGATCGCATGGGGTGCGCTCTCATATACAGTCACTTTATAAATTCTTCAATTTACGCCCCCCCCCCCCCCCCATGAGTTTCTTTTTAATCACGATTGAACAATTTTTTTTTTTAGTACGAATTGTTCAAGAAAAGATGTCTTTACAAAGTTTTCTAATATTACGACTGTCTCGACCGTGCAAATGAACAGCACATAGATTGAGATCAGATAAAGATAAAATGAACGTTATGTGTACCAAATAACAGGTGGAAGAGAATGTTAAAAGCACTTTTGCGTATGCCCACCGCTAACCGCCCAGGTCCCTTCGGACGCAACGTGCCCCCTTGCATACCTCGATCGGAGTGCGTGAAGACACATCCTAGCTTTCGCAGCAATCAGTTATTTATATACATCCTACCACATTATTATTAAATAATAAATATGAACATATCAAAATATATTTTGAAAGAAAAACTGTTGTCCCGGGCGGGGCTCGAACCCGGGACCTTTCATTGAAGAAACCGATGTCTTGACCAGTTGTCTTCAAAGGCGACCTGGCAAAAAACGCTTTCGAATTTGTATTTACGGTGCATGTGTTACCTAAGAAGCCCGGTCACGTGTCTTATTTTTTGGTTATGTTCTACCACTTTAAAACATCTGAAAAATTCATTGTTACAGAACCACTAAAAAATACATAACATATTTTTTTTGAGCCAACTACTGTCTTAGTTGTTTTTAAATTCTATTTTTAAATTTTCTAACCTCTCTAAAAATTTGAATTTGGCGCCAACATAAATGAAACAATTATCATCTTGTAGAGCTTGAAAAAAATCTTCAATTAAAAAAATAATTAAAAAATGACTTTTAAAAACACGCTTTTTTAAGATGGACTAAAAAGTAAAAAAAAAATGAATTAATCTTATGGATCGGAAAATAAAAGCGTCGGTGCTCTTAGATATTATGATTTTATGATAAGGTAAGAAAGAGTACCCACGCTTATGTTTTCCGATTCCTAAGATTAATTCAATTTATTATTTTTTTTACTTTTAGCCCATCTTAAAAAAGCGTGTTTTTAAAAATCCTTTTATATTTTTTTATGTTTAAAAGATGAATATTAAACTCCCTGCGGGATAGGCAACCGAAACTTCACACAATAAATGTGGCTTGCGTGCATTTAAGAATAATTTCCAATTATTTTATTTATTTATTACAGTTAACTGGATTATTCTATCGTATATCTAATCTACGATAAAAAAAATCGGATGATGGGAAGTGAGTTAAAAATCTATTACAAGATTTGTACCAAAGATGATTACAGAGCAAGTTTATATAAAGCGTGTAAAAAAAAAGTCATCGTAGGTGCAAATCCGACCGAGATATCGCTAAACAACCAAAAACCAAACTTTAATTTATTTTGAGGTTACGTTAGCATCTTTTGAGCTGAAATTTGATGGAGAGCCATCATTTTTGATTCTGAATATGGTAGTCTTTTTTTATCACGATTCCTACCAAGATACTTTTTATCATCTTACCCTGCTAGGCCCTTTTCTTCCATTTAATCGGTACGAATTTATGCATGTTTCGGGAAATTCTGTGCAAAAGTTCTTTGCTGATTTTAGTTTCACAGGAGGGGAAGAGAGAGAATAAGCTCTTACTTGAAGGAATTATGTCTCGAAATGATTGTATAAATACACATACCACTGATTTCTTTTAATGTAATTACTTTATAATTATTCATGCTTTGAGGAATATATCATTACAGACAAAATGTTTGAGCTGGTCGCGATTTAGTTTTTTTTTTAAATAAAAAAGATTGTCAATTCAACTTTGGCTTACTTTTACATTATCAATAGTTATTTTTTAATTGGAAAGTTTTATTTTATGCATGTCGTTTTTCCTAATTCTGCTTGAATTATCCAGATTATTTTCTTCAATCACTCAGAAAGACAGAAATATAGTTTTATATACTAAACAGATATTACAAACAAGTCTCAAACACGAGAAAGAGAGAGAGACAGAGAGAGAGAGAGAGCTCAAAACCTCCAAACTTCCATATGATAAAAGCATTTCAGAGAAACTGAAAACCTCAATGGAAAGAAGTTCCGCCTTCCTTCCTAAAGTATTAAATAACATAAAAGGATTACCATATTTTAGAACTCTCATAAATGAAGTTCCTATACATAAGTTCACTTCTCAAGGAATCTCACAAATTACAATATAGAATGATTCATCATACCACAGAAGCTAGAGTGTCACAGGGTGAACTGGGTCAAGATTCGATCATCGTGTCTGGTGATCTTGGGTCAAAATTGAGTCCCGAGTAATTCGGATCAACTGGTTCAAGTCTGGAACCGGGTCAATCGGGTCAAGTTTGAGGCCTAATATTCGGGAATGTTTACACTGAGTCTACGGGCCACCTATGTTCGGGTCAGGGCAGGTCACCGAAAGTGACCCGGTTTTAGCTATTACGTAGGGCTGACGAAAAGCATGGGATAGGAATCGGTGCAGAATTGGCTTGGTGTGACTAGACAAAGCCTATCAGGAGGCTTCAACTAGTATTCAAACTAAGAACCTCCACCTTTTGAACCATCATTGATTGGTTCAAAAAGTCATATAAAATAGGCGCAAAGATCAGGTATGGCGGAAAAGCATCGACTATTTTCTGGTTCCGGAAGGTAATGCAAATCATTCACTCATTATATACAACTAAATGACGATTAAGAAAAGAGCCTTGTACAAGGGTAAAGAACGCAACAATTACAAATGCGCTCGCGGTTCTTTTTTACCGCTAGCAACAATTATATCAAGCTGGCCGAATAACAGTAACTCTCATTAATTTTCCCAGAAAGGCTACTTTTTTCTAATTATATTGGCATATACAAATTATATATGCCAAAGTCTTCTCAAAAGAATCTTGGTGGTATTTGACGAAAAACTTCTGTTTGCTGATCACGTGACTACTAGAACTAACAGTTCTATGCGCTTACTTGGTCTTCTATATACATTTACAGAAATTAAGGACCTTCATTCATTGAGTATGTTCTACAAAACCTTCATCTCCCATAAAATTGAATATTGCTCCCCAATTTGGAACATGGCTAGTATTTCTAATTTATCTCATATTGATTCTGTTCTGAACTTTTTTCTTGCTAAAGTCAAAAGAAGAATACCATCAGTACGTAGCTTCAGCAAACCAGAGTTATTATCGGTTCTTGATCTCCACGTTCCCTCTTCTCGTCGCAAGCTGGCAGATTTGATTTTATACACAGGGCTCGAATTGGAAATTTTCACGAAACGGAACGCTTGGCTTTCGTTACTGTGGTGGTCTTTTGTGTATAATTCAAAATTCTTTCTTGTTCGTAACATTAGAAATGCATGAACATGTGCATTAACACGGGTACTCAATCTCTGCTATCTCTCGCAAGCCTGGGTCACGGACACGGGTTATAAAAACATCTCTTTGTCCTTTTATGTAATTGCACCGGGCTGTCCACTATCGAGATGGGTGCACGTCACAACGCTGTAACGCCCATTGAAAATTTTATCTACCGTCTCTTACGTAAGTACCGTTACTCTTAATATTATTATTTTAACGCACCCCTACTGTTATACACATAAATGACATAATTATGTAGATTTACGTAAAGAACATTATGGGAAAAGATCCAAGAAACTTACCCTATCAATTGAAAATTGATCAAGATGAAGTTTTTCCAGCCATTCTACGAGCCTAGGTTCAGCGGAACTATCCCTCACACTTATTTGTGGAACAGTAGATATAGGAGAAACTGCACCGTATTCTTTGCCCACAGAACTGTAACTAGATAGGTACACTTATATTAATAGAAAATGAAAAATGGAAAATTCCATGAGTTCAAAAAACTATACTGAATAAAAGATAATAATAATAAAAAAAGAGATTCACGTATTCCGCTTACCAATATATATTGTACAGTGTTGCTCCATTAATGCGTAAAGAAGATAAGATAATAAAGAAATAAATAAAAACTAACATAAATAAAACCTGCGTCATTAACAGTTTAAAAATATTGAAACTTTCGCACTCACAAATCAGGATTTTGCATTTTGTTGTCTCTACAGATATGATACTTTGTTTTTTTCTTTCTGCACACTGAGAAAACGACATACACACACAAATCCATCCATCTAAACATATATATTGGCCACGTGCAGAAATTCTACCAGTTTTTGGTGTACATATGAAAGTGCGAACAGCATAAAATGGAACTTGCCTAGGACTGTGCATAATCGCGATCGCAATCGGTAATATCTTGCCACCTTTCTAGTACGAGATATATCCTACGGCGACAAAAGTCCTGATGTTTGGAGCCGAAGAACTGTTGTACGGCAGTTTTCACATCTCCCACATCACCAAAGATTTTCCGAGCGAAGAAGTTCTGCAAAGCGAGAAAAATGTGGGTATCTGTAGGGGCGAAGTCAGGATAATAGAGGGGGTGAGGTAAAACATTCCAACCAAAGTCCATGTTTCTTTATGGGTGATGATAGCAGCTTCATGGTGGATGATAACGCATAGTGGACTCCTTGGCGATTGACGAGGCCTGGCAGCTTGGATCGCAATGCTCGTCGTAATATGTCTAACTGTTGACAGTTGAAGGTGGTATTAATAGTTTGGTAAAGTTCCTTTACCTCCCATTAAATAATGCCTTTGACATCCCACCACATATTTAACATCACATTCAAGAGATGAAGTTCTCGTTTGAACGTTGATGAAGGCGGTTCAGGAACACGACACATAGTCCTTCGACGCTTTACGTTCCAGTGCAGAACCCACTTCTCATCACCCGTGACAATGCGTGTCAAGAACCAGTCATTTTTGTACAGGGAAAGTAAACAAACACAGGTCGCGACGCACCCCTCCTGTTAAGTTGCACTCAGATTATGTGGAACCCAACGATCGAACTTTGTGAAGAAACCCAGCGAATCGAGACACCTTTCAACTGTTGTCTTGTGTGCCTGGAAGGTTTCTACTAATTCGCCTACGGTTGGATTCCGGCTGTTTTGTATGGCTTGGTCGAGATTCTCTTCGGAAAAACTGATGAATGACTAGACCGTGGTTCATCCTGACAGATTCTGTCTCCGTCTCTGAATTTTCAAAACCACCGACGACATGTACTTTCGTCAACTGCATCTTCACCATTCACTTGCCGAATGCTACGGCAGGCAGCGACCGCATTACTGCCTTATCGAACGTAAACAAGTTAAGAGCTGCGATTCTACTAACAATTGCAAAGGCTTCATTCGCTCCCTTGATAGCATTTTAGCCACGCTAGCATTAATTTTTGTAAAACAAGCTGGCAACAATGACAACTGCAGGGCTTAGGTTTTTGAAAATTCATAGTACTTGTGTCGAATAATTTTTATGCAAAGTTTGGTGAAGCTAGGTGTTGTTTCTGCGGGTGACTACTAATTGGTGGTGGCTTATTTGCTACAGTCCCTGTGAGTACCCTTTAATTGCCTCTGAATGAATAAATAAAAAGTGTGTGACAATTGATGAATTACGGCTGATGGTCTCGGTCTAAATAAGCAGATGCGCAAACATCTGTCTTCACACTCTCCTTACCTTACAAAATAATTACTCACCTTGATTTACGCATTTGATCCCCGAAAACAAGTCCTGGAGACGAGAATCTCATCTCTCAGTTCGCCTCCAAGAGAAGATTAAAAAAAAAAAAAAACTTTGGTATACTTTATTTTTATATGAGCTAGTCTAGTAACTTTGGACTTCGGCCCGTCACAATTCGCCCATTTACAGCCAGTTAAAATCCACACCCATGCCCCTGCCGAGACTCGAACCAGGGACCTTTGAGCCGATGGCCTACCGCCACAGACCGCTCGGCCACCCGACTGGCCAAGAGAAGATAAAACTCTAAGTAGTTAATCTTAAATGTTTACTTAGCTGAGTTATTATCCAGGTTGTTAGAAATAACAATCGCCTGTTTCAGAGAAATTTAGGAACAGTTTTACAAAATCTTTCTTTGTCGTCTTAGGTTGCAATAATAAAGAGAGTTGAAAGGCAGAGCAAAGATATGCTTTATAATGCAATCTGTCTATCTAACCTCAATATGTTACAGAATCTATTTCTCATGTACAAATCGCTTCCATTCCCAATCATAATACAGCCCCAACGCCCGATCCCACAATTATCTCCTCAGATCTAACGTCTTACTTTTAAATATCATACTCTTCACAAAACATTCGTTTGTCCCGGAATTAACTTCACGCGCCAGGGTGCTCTGAGTCCCTCTTTATGCCCGATTAAACAGAATCACGGATCACATAATTTCCCCAGCACTTGATTCAAGCTCTGCAGATAGGAAAAGGTTCTCTAATTGTTGCAAGAGTATCCTGCTACCTTAATTGTCATCCCATATGCGATACAACACGTCAGGGGGCCTTCCCACTCTAACTGATCAAATTCTCACTCAGACTCACATACATACAGATCACAAGATTGTCACAAATCACTCAACTACTTTCTTAAATCTAGAACACCAAGTCTTCCGGTCTAGGCAGATCCATAGAGACTCAAAACTTATAAATGAAATACCTTGTCTCGCTGGCAAAAACTACATAAAGAAACAGGCCTTATAAATACCTTGTCTCGCTGGCAAAAACTACATAAAGAAACAGGCCTGGGAGAAATAATTGAAAAGCTAGTCTTTGCCACGTCCTCTGGTCTAGGTAGATCCTTGAGGGCTACACCCTTTAATTACCATTAAGCTTTTACCTTATTGTTGAGGTTCGAAAGCTACCTTTCCGTCTTGTCAAACTGAGCAAGACGGTATCAAAATAATAATAGTAAAAAAAACTTAGATTCAAATTATACCACACTCGCAGATACCTCCTAGTATCTCTGACACATTCATTCAAATTTCTCTTGCACAAAACTTCAGTCACACTTATAAGACTCTAAATGATTTCTAAATTTTCAGGCGGTAAAACCTGTCAATATTGTTTGTCTGCGGCAAGAAATGACTCTTAAAAGTGCTTGTAGGATGGACTCCCTTGAACAAGCAGAAAATTAACTCAAGTATCATCACAAAAAAAAAGAAGATTAATTTACTACATGGGACTTATTACAAACTGGATAGGAAAGATACTGTAATATACGAAGAAACAATTCAAGTTAGAGATTCCATTTAAGCAGCGCTTAAATCCCAATACTCATTTGGATATCCCTAGGATATCCTAGCTGTACTCCCAATCAACTCCTCCCTGTCTACCAAAAAAATCATAATTTACGCTAATAGACTACCCATAATTTACCCTTGGGGAAGGAAATTACAAAATTTCTCTCTCTCTTTGATACGCGACCCGGCCCTTAAACATTGCTGTCACAACTGCTATGACAAGTATAGAAATGCTAGAATAGACGCTTTCCCAAAGTTAACGTAGTGTCAGAAAATTCATTTGGCAAATAAAAAAATTCAATCCAATCTCTGTTCAGCTCCAGTCTGCCACACGTTCCAGTCACGCCGGCCGGGTGGTCGAGCAGTCTGCGGCGGTAGGCCATCGGCTCGAAGGTTCCGGGTTCGAGTCCCGGAAGGGGCATGGGTGTGGATTTTAACTGGCTGTAAATGGGCGAATCGTGACGGGCCGAAGTCCAAAGTTACTAGACTGGCCCATATAAAAAATAAAGTTTACCAAAGTTTACGTTCCAGTCGCTTACTCACGAGCTAATTTTCCTAGAATTAAAATTCAGCAAAGATAGAAAAATCTAATCAAATGATGTCGGGTCATGATGCACCCGAATTTCACACCTTTTTTAAACCAAGAAAAAGTGCTTAAAAATTAACTTCTGCATAGCGGGCAGAATCACCTAGCTCGGTCAACGGCAAAATTAGAACTCTTACATCGCGTTAGTCCAGTTCACTCATCCTAAAAAAACCTCGCTTTCGTCTATGTAGAACTTCGCCGGGAATCGAACCCGTGCCTCTAACTTAAGATCCGAGGCGGGCCCTCTCGCTAAGAGCTCACTGTTGCCTGACTACATTGCGACTTCTGTACTGAACGTTTACTCCACTAAAATCGTAAAATATATCCCTTTTAACACAGACTTCCTAGACCTTAAATAAACTATCAGACCTCTTGGCTGCTTGCTACTGGTCTTGGGCGGTCAGCAGGCCTAAAACAAAAAATAACCTTTTCGGAGCAAGAAAAATTTAAGGGAGCTTGACAGCTGAAAATGGATTGTTTCCTCTCGGAAACCAACTTGGAGGAATATCGCAATTGTAAAATCTTTCCCTAGTTATGCTCTGCCTATTTCGTTTCTCTTCAAAGAACAGGTATAAGTATTTAAACAAATATTAAAATCACACTTACACAATATACAAATAAAATGACACAATAATCAAGAACAAAAGTATATATCAAAATAATCACAATTAATATTACTGATTAATGACTTAATCAGATATGTCCCAGCGGGAGTTGGGGACAGTGTACCTGAATGAAAGCAATTTGAATAATTGATTATTTTTTTAAAAAATGTGCTGGCAAAACAGAACTACTACATGACTGTTTCGGCTCTGCATTTATATATAGATATAAAGAGAGCTTTCGACAACCTCCGGTGGCCAGCGCTATTTGCAAACATGAAAGAGTTAAACATCCCGCGATATCTGGTCAGGGTACTGGGGGACTACTGCCGAAACAGAAAAATATATTTAAAAGCCCCTGGCGAAAGACTTGAGAGGTGCCCAAATAAAGGGTGTCCGCAGGGGTCAGTCTGTGGGCCGATCTTCTGGGACATCTGCATTGACCCATGCCTAAAGAAACTAAACATAATGGAAGAGGTCTACTCTGTTATTGCTTATGCGGATGACATAGCGATACTAATTGAAGGGAATTCAAGGAATCAAATTGAGGATAAAATAAAGACAGTATCATATGAACTAAAACTATGGTGTGATAAAAACAAGCTGACCATCTCGGCCGATAAAACGAAATATATGGTTTTCAAGAATAGACTAATTAGGAATCCAACAGTAAAATATGAAAACAAGAACATAGCAAGAGTAAAAACTTTTAAATACTTAGGTGTAATAATAGACGAGAAATTAAGTTTCAATGACCACATTGAAGAAACAACAAATAAAATTTTGACAGTGGGAAATAAATTAATAACTCTGGCGAATACTAAATTCAAACTACCTTTAAAATTAATTGGCCTATATAATAATCAGATAATAAAAGCAATTGGCACCTATGGGTCGAGCATTTGGGCGCACAGACTAAAAGAAAACAAGAAATTGGCTGAAAAACTGGACAGGGCGCAAAGAACAATACTTTTGAGAATGTCCGGAGCTTACAGAACAACGCCGGGGGTGGCATTAAATGTAATCCTAGGAATACTCCCATTGAATTTAGAAGCTAGGAAATCGGCTGCTTATTACTGGTTAAAGAAGAATAACTTAACAAAGACAACTGAAATCTTAAATCAAATGCCGAACTCTAAAGAGGAAATCGAAGAGATAATTGTAAAAATATGGCAATCACACTGGGAAACTTCTACAAAATCAAGAAGACTTTTTGCTTTTATAGAAAGCATTGAGGAACGACTTACTTGGGAACGATGGAATCCTGACAAAGGAATTGTCCACTTTCTGAGTGGGCATGGACCTTATAAATCAAAACTACACGAACTGGGACTGGTGGCCTCTCCGGCGTGCGAGTGTGGTCTGAACTCAACACCGGAACATGTGGTTCTTAAGTGCCCTGACAATCAATTAAAAACGGACGGAACAGTTAATACACGAATTGTGGAGCAAAGAGAGGAATTGAATAATCTAACAGTAATAGAAATGCTGCGTGATGAAACGAAACGAGAAGTCCTGGATCAGTTGGCGACATATATTTCCTACATGGAAAAAATTAAATTTCAACAAAATTGAAAGGAACATACATAAAAAAAATTATGCGACTAATGAAGGAATCAACAGTTAAAACACTTCAAATTAATATACAACCACTCGTTGGTACGGATAAACGAACTCGACCGCAGGAAAGCCCGTCTGGAATGCTCGAGAGCTCCCGACAGGCCGATCGAAAGTCGCTATCGCGAATTAAATTATGACAATTACGTGTGCGGAAGTGATTAATCGTGTATAAACGGAATTATGGTCTTATAAACTCAAGTGCTGTAAATAAATGTAAATAATAATCGGTATGGATGAGCACGCGCGACCGGGAAAAACCAAAGGGGGATAGGAACAATTGAGAATACACACGAACCTTGTGCATTTTAGATATAATCCACGGTTACGGTCTTCGATGGTCCCCGATGGTCGACTGAAGTCGTTGTCGTGAGGGTGAACGGAAAATATAGCGTATGTGATAATGACTTTACCTGTGGATTCTGCCCCCAGTGCCTGGCTGCCAACCCAAGGGATAGGACGGCATTCGGTATCCGAGACACTGGATTGGCGGGATAACTAAACGACTGCGAGTGATAGTGTAAAGTGTTGTAGTGCAGTGTGGAAGTATGGAGGAGCGGAAGAAGAGGAGAAAATCCTAGGAGTGGCCCCGATCTGCAGATCTGGAGGACTTGGCCAGCCACCGGGAATGGAACTTCTGAATCAACTCCTCCGCTTGAGTGAATGTGAGATGTGAGGGAGAGTGAGAATGGGTTAGGTAGAGATAGGTTCGGTGATGGTTAGGTGTAGGGTAGATGTAGGTATGTGATAGTTAAAAAGGAAGGGATAATCAAATGGAACTTAAGTAAGGGAAATTGTGAACTTTGATTAGTTTGATTTTGTGAATGAAGCAAATAATAATACCACTGTAGTAGACCTTAAAAACCTGTAAATTTAGTAATAGAGAATAGATAGCTAAACAGATTATAAAAACCATTGCAATATCACGTAACGAAATAGGAAATAAAACAATAAAATATAAAATTAAGTTCAATAAACTTAACTTAAAGACATAGACTAAAATGACATACCATTAAAATAATAAAGTTAATATTCAGAATTTCAAAATAGAGTGTGATGTGTGTGTGATATGTAAGTGATGAACAATGTAAGAAAACAGATGTGTACAAGTGGGAAGGAAACAAATATAAATAGAGATATAAACACATATTAAGTAACATAAATAAAGCAACAACTAAAAACAAATAAAACTATTATCAATAAGTGTATAAATAACTATGTATTTGTTTTTTCAGCTCAAGTTTGTAATAAATTTGATTGAAAACAAAAAAGAAAAGAAAAAAAACCCAACCGCGGAAACAGGGCCCAGGTTTGTATCCGGGAACTGAGCCACAGAAAAAAAAATCCCCAACTTCCTCCTCTTTTCTTTGCATCTTTTTTTTTTTCTTTTTTGTAGAGGAACTTTTGTGGAAACAGGCCCTTATAGACTCCGTGTCTCGACGCCGAGTCTGGGGTCGAGGAAGGGACTCTACCCTGGGGATGGCCTACCCCAATTTCATGGAGAACATGTTTAGTTCGTTGTGCCCATCAGGCGCGCGAAGTGAAATTGTGCAAAGGATGCGGAGAGGTAGGGGTGGAAAGGTGGGTCCCAAATGTAAAAAAAAAAATGTAATGTAATGTTTCGGCTCTGCATATACACACAATTGTTCTTTATTATATTTCACCTCTCCCCATAGAGAAACGCTTGATTGGTTCATGAGATATATTTTTTGACATGAGCTAGCAAAACTGATAACGAGGTTCCTGGGTGCGGGAACATTCGCAGTATGTTCCCGCAAATGCATATGCTAAGTGCGGAGCTGCTATGATTAATATAACTGAATTTATTTTTAAAAAATCAAAGAAAATAGACTGACAACACTGCTAAGGGGATTGCTTGGCAACGTAGGCCATCTCAGTGTTTTTATATTGTGTCGAATAATGTTTATGCCCAGCTTGGCGCATCTATGTGTAACTGAATGGAAGCAATTTGAACAACTGATTTCTTAGACATTTTTAGAAAATGGCCTGACAACACTGAACCACTGCACCAATCACGACGGTTCCGGAGGCCCAAACTAGTTCAGGGTACAACTCTTTTGGGAATTCAAAATTCCCTGACTTTTCCCGGTTTTCCAAAAAAGACCCAAAATGTTATATTCGTCTTTCCTTGAAGCTAAACTCACCACAAATCTACAAGTGAACTACAATATAGAGTAGAGAAACATTATTAAGAATATGGAGTCACTAAAAAGAATAAGAAAACTACAGAAGGTAGATAGTCTAATTATAATCACTTACTTGCCTAAAAAACAAACTACTGGAATTAACACCACATTCATTGAAATGTTTTAAGACCTCAAATCATCAATTGCATACAGCTTCTCCTTAACATCAGCCAACAACTTCATTTTCTTTGCCTCGAGTTCAACAACCTTATCCCTAATGGGATTTCTTTTCTTCTGTTTCTTCTCTCCCTCTTCTAGGTTCTTCAGGGATTCAACATATACTCCATGCGCACTGCGGGCAGCATGGATAACTTTCTTTGTAATTTGAAACTTATCAATATCACCAACAGCTGAAATTGTATCATGCATCCTCCTGAGTGCAATTGCACTCTACTCTCTTCTGTTTTCAATCAAACATTCTTTGTAGATTGAAAATGCCCTCTCCACACTGGCATTCCCATGCAACAGAATTACGAGAAATTTAACAAAGTCAGCCATCTGCGTTGAGCATGGGCATAAATTCAGCATTCCTATCCAATGGTAATCTAATCTCTTATTTTTTCCTCTCATAAATCTTCATTGCTCCCAATACCAGAGGATTTTTACCGAAAGCTTTCAATTCAACTTGATCTGATCAGCCAAAGCTAGAGAAAGCCAATTTTTGGATACCACGATTTCCAGACAATTAGACATTTTGCAGCTAGCTTGTCATCCAAAACACGCTTGGATCCAGAAACGAAATTGCTCTTCTCAGGTTGGATTTCAGAGGTGATCTCTCAATTACTTTCACTACAAATTTCTGACATCCTGTACGACAATCTTTTCGAAATTCAAGAATCTCTCTTCCTGACACAGAATTGGCTTTTCGTAAAGCATCCTTTGATGTGTAGGCAATGTTTACAAATTTAGCTTCTTTTAAGTTCTCATTGCTTTGGAAATCAATATTCACTAATGGCTTGCATTCCAAAGCACTATCTTTCACAAAACGAGCAGCAACAGACAACACAACTGCATGGAGGGAGTTGTAAAGGAAAGGAGCTAAGGGAGCCTGTGTGATACCAAACGAAATGTTTTCCATTTTACACATAGGTAAATTGTTCACAAGAGAAACACTTGAGCTGGTAATTAGATATTTTATTTTGTGGAAATACTATGAAGAGACTGTATAAAATATTTCACTATAAGTAATTAAAATAAGTTGAATATGTAGATCAGCTATCGCTATAAGAAGCACACTCCACTACACGCACAGATACACTAAATAAAAAACGCGGGGGTGGCCTAACGGTGTTTTTGAAGAACAAGGGAGAATAGGCCGCCAGAATACGAGGTTCTGGGGTAGAATAAAACTGACCCCAAGAGCCATCTATGAGCAAAAATAAACACTGTATTTTGACTCTTTCAAGTTTTGTAAGAGCTATCAATCGGACCAACCATAGGCCCCACCTTGAAACGTCCATGTTTCAAAAAAGAAGAAGACAAGAAACACAAATCAAATAAAAAATAAAAACACACACAAAAAAAGAAGCGTATGCAGCATAATGAATAATAAACACCAATATAAATATTTTAGAGCGTACAAGCACTATTTACAAACTGTAGGATCGGAGCTGATATTCTCTTCTTCACTGATCTGACCTACTTTTTTTTATTTTCAGCACTAAACGGTAGCAAGCACAATTTCACCACAGGGCGCTTCACTTCACCTACAGCGGTCTTTACTGTAACTGCTCTTACAATACCATCCCTTCCAGGATGAACGTCCTTGACCCTACCAAGTTTCCATTGCTGGGGAGAGAGGTTTGATTCTTTGAGTATCACTAGATCACCCCTTTCCAGGTTGTCATGTTGAGTCATCCACTTAGCCCTTTGTTGCAAGCGAGAGACATGCTCCAAGGACCAACGATGCCAAAAATGTTTTACCA
>JAGDQP010037033.1:0-18796 GCA_022664845.1 Lepisma saccharinum | reverse complement strand
ATAACCCTACATTAATTTTGAGAGGAGCAACAGCCATTTATATGAGAATCTATTACTTTGCCCGAAATTGGTGCAACATGAAAATATTAATATTATCAATGATCAAGTGATTTCTTCACCCCACCATATTTGGAGCATATTCTTTATCTTACTTTATGGGTGTCTCTAAATTTTCCCGTATTCTTGTAATAATATTGAGATTGGGACAATTAATGATATCCAGTTGACATGTAAAATACTTTTGTTATTTTCGGGAAACCAATCCAATGTAATTGTAGAGTAATACACGCTATTATTATTGAACAGCATTGCATCCATAATGAGTCCTGGTTACAAAAAATGAACAAATTGCAGTAGTTCGTTATAATTAAGTAACAACATCCGTATATCTGAAGCAACTGGACATCTCAACGAACAATTCAACACTATTAGTTGAAATATAATCCCAAAATATGAGAGTTCCAGCACCTTTTGTCACAAATAATTACACATTCTGGCTAAAATAGTTCCGTATCCTTACGCATGACCCTGAATGACTATTAATGGAATTCAAGCAGCATATGGGTTCTGCATCTTCTGTGTTCAATAGTTTAGCGTGACTATGGCTAGGTCCACGCCAGACGATCAAATATGGTTCTTATTAATGTATTTCTTCTGAATTGGATTGAATGAGATCCTACATTGCACTGTCCAATTCCTTCTTGAGTTTCGAAACGTGAAGCTGTTGCAAATACATGCGTTGATTTCAATTAGCTATTATCGAGGTTCTAACACAGTTGTTTCACCGATAGAGTGCGGCTTTCTTATAGTTGTACTGCAAATAGACATTAGCGACTTTTGATGTGGAGAGTCCATAATTTCCTCCAGCTCTACGAAGAATGGCCGTGTTTTCGACAAACATCACAGTCATTTTTGTCCACTCTTGTCTCCTTTAAGACCTATACTTGTACTCCGAAAAGGAATTACATGATGATGCATTTCACTTCAGAAATCATCTATAAGCAGTTACACTCGCAGAGCGACTGTTTTCCTTCCTCGACTTTATACTTATGATTCTTGATATGGTGATATATGTATGGTATTATACATTATACAGTATATGTCCTATATGATATACGATATATATGATCATATATGATAGTGTTTTATTCTTGCCGGCTTCCATATTATTTAATCCTGTGTTTTTATAATTCTAGACAGATAATAAGATAGCAACTTTTAACTGGCGTCAGTGATTCCACGTCTAATCAGTGATCACGCAACATTAAATTACTAATCTAATAATTTAGAGAAATATTTTACTATGAACCAAGTTAAGACTACTGAAAAAGAACTTGCTTTGTTCATTTTATTTATTTTACAGGAGAGCGTTTCAAAGGTTCAGAATTAACATCGTGTGTATCTGCAGGTTCAATAAAGATTTGCTTGTAACAGGATAGCTTGTTAGATAGATCCTCCAAAGAGCTAACTCATGTCACTCTTATCTCAAAAATGGACAAAGAATACCCTATTCCTGTAATCTTGAAGTAGCGTTGCAAGAGAGTGGGACCGGTAGGAGAGTGTTTGTTATGCCTGGGGAAAAGTGTCTTTCACCATTCTCTCGTTTATGGCAAAATCATTGGTTCCACTAGTACTCATCAAACTAGGATTGATAAACAATTATGTGAAATCTATGAACAAAGAAGTCTTCCAATACTTACGAATACAATTTCTTGACGTAAGTGAAACTAATGTAACTTTCAGTGGCTTTCAAGATCTGAGAATTAATAAAATATAGAAGTTTCTAAGAATGGATGACCGATAGCAAAATCAGCAAGATTAGCATTTAAAGATGCCTATTGCGAAGTTCTGCACAAAGATAGCGATGTCGCAAGTAATTACTCTGATCTTATAGATCATATGCTAACATATAAATACATAGTACTAAATAATAAATCTTCTAAAACACACTTTTCACTCTCACTTTTACTATTTCCCTTTATTCACCTATCAGTCAGTTATGACGGCGGCGAAGTGTTTCACCAATCAATTGTATTGTTGGAGAGAGGTCGTAAAGCAAGGTTGTCTTCAATTATACTAATTGATACTGCTGGAACAGTTTTAGATGCTCAATAATACTGATACAAGAAGAATTCCCTTATAAATAGTTTCTAAAGGTACGTGTGATTTTAAACTTTTCCTATGCTGCAACTCCATAAAAGTACATTTGATAGCCACATTTATATATTAAATAACAGTTTAACATAATATTTGATCTTCAAAGAACTCGATCATTTACAGTCATGACTCTATATTTTTCTGTTTACCTATTGAAATTAAAAATTGTTTAATAAATTTTAATTTTTCGCATTTTATGTTAAATATTGAACATGGTTTTAGTAAGTAACCAGAGTTTTAAATCATTCAGTTCAGTAAAGATAACCAAACTCTATTCAGTGACAAACAAAAGAGTAAAAATTTGTCAATGTATTTTGTTAGTTCTTCCGTAAACAAATGAAAGAGTAAAGCAATAAGCAGGTACCTTGACAGGCTACAGATATCACAGGAAGAGAAGTGGCTCCAAAACCAAAAATAATTACACAATACCGAAAATTGTCTGTCAGGAAAGAAACTCGATAAAGTTTTAGAACTATGCCAAGTATGTGATAAGTTATACCAGAGAAGGCAGTTGGTTACACAATTAAACGAGTTTGATACTTGATATTACAGCTCATTGCTAAGCACAACTTATCAGCATGAAATCGATAAAGCACTGAGTAAACATGTAATAATGTAAATTTCTTTACTACTTTTTGCCGACTAGAATTCGTACACATGTCAGTATAATTTTGAACAAATAAAAATATTTTCATTCGAACTCGAAGCAGTACTTCCAGATGAAATCAACGTAAAATTTCATAGAATTACTAATAACTGAAACCATTACATCAACCACAAGTTTAAATAAATATAGATGCTAGATGAAACTAATAAAACTTGTGGAAAGTAATTGCATGAAAATATTTTTGAGGATTTTAATATTAATCACACGAATTTGACTGGTCTGTGTCAAATGAACAGCATAATTTTTCAACTCGAATGTTCCTTACCTGCTCCCTATCTGCAGGATGAATTGTATCACCTTCTCTGTTTGCCTGTTCTGAGCTTTCTACCGGTTTAGTCAATATGTTTTAGAAATCAAACATTCTCGTAAAAATATTTAATTGAAGAATTTTCTCGTAAATTCCATTCTTATAACACTTTCCATTAGAAATGCGATTATACTGAAAGATAATCCAATTCCTAACAAAACAAAGGATCCCATCAAATCAGTCAGACTAAACGCGAAGTTGCTTTCTTTCTTTTTGAATTTTAGAATTTTTTGAGCTCTAATAGTTATGAATTCTAAAATATTTTGTTTCCACTTCGTAAGTAGGCCAGCACTGAAACAATTCTCAATGATGTGCGAGAACGTATTTGTGAAAGGTGAACCGTGTTTCATAAATATTGTGTTCGGAAAACTCATTATTTTTTCATCAAGCAGATAGAAAAGAGGTTTGCCATGCCCATCTAGAAGAAGACGACTGTGTAATTCAAATTCAAACACAGTTTTGCTGTAGAGCAATACTAAATATCTTTTCTCATAAGTTCTTGTGCTTGCGTCTTCCATCAGAGTATATCTTTTATATAGTAGTTTAATAATTTCATTGTTTGAATCAGCTAAAAGCATTCGAAATCCTCTATAACCACCGAAAGAAAGTCTTGAATTTAGAAGATCTTCCATTGTACGTATATGATGATACCTTTTAGGACTGGTTAGAAATCCAAATAGTGAACCTTGATAAGCTATATTAATAATAAAAGCATATAGAACCCACGATAGAAATATTAGCCTTGCGAGTAGTTTCCTGGGAAACTTAGGAACTGATACATCGAAGAACATAAACAAATAATACAGAAAAGGAGATTGGAAAATAGAAACATTCATCTCACTTTGCCAAGAGTTCGAAAACTGAGCTAATTTTTTAATAAAAATTGTTGATATAGTAATTGATATATAAGAAAGTAATATTAACGACCAAGGTTCATACTGAAACGGAAAGTACAAAGTCATCCATCTTGGGTATAACTCTGGATTAGGTACAACCCATACTATATGATTAAAGTCCTTTGTTAAAATGAGATCAAAGTAACGGTCAAAATGAGGCAATGGTTGCCTGCCAACAAAATTAGCAAGGTAATTTCCACAATGTATCTGTGCAAGAATACCAGAATATGAACAATTAGGGAAGTTCAATTCTTCACCACATTCTTCAGCCATCATGCACACTGCACCAGCTTTCAATGTAAAGTTCAGTTTCTTCGTGAGTGTTTTGAGTAATTGCATTGTACTTCCATAAAGCGCATAACTTCCGTCTGGTTTTGTTATCTTCCAAATGTATGGCGGAATACCATTAAAGAGACTGAAGGAAAGAATACATTGATGTAAGTTTGTTATTTTATCAGGAAATATATCTTCTCCTTTCAGAAAACGGTTGTCTTGCCATACATCCAATATTACGACTTTATCTACAGATTTACAAAATTTGGGGGTGAATGGAAAATATGTATACAGAAGTAAAATATGTTCCATTTTCATAGATATATTGTGTATGACAGTTACTTCCATTTTCTGTGGAATGACAAAAAGGGAGTTATACACATCTTCTTTAATAGCAATTTCTGTAAGACTATTAAGACTTTGTTGATTGTAACTGTGACCAGTGAAAATGAAAACGCATTTACTTCGTGGATTCCAAAAATTTAAGTATTTAGCAGTCTTTAGAATATGCTTAAAGAAACCTGAATACTTGGACAAAAATATGAATGAAACACTGTTCTTCTCATTCATCCATTTGACTGAGAAAGTATTAATTATAGAAAGAACGGTACTACTTTTCCATAATATATTTAAAGTCGGCCTATTGTAAATTTCAAAATTGTTCGCAATATGTTTGGAGTTTTCATCCATAATCAAAACCACTGTCCTAGTAGTTTTAAAATATCTTGGATTGACGTTGTTAATACAGTTAGTAAAAGTATTCCATGTTACTTCTTCACTGGAACTCAAGTCGAAATCTTTTGTAATGTGTCCAATAATTATGACGAGACTGAACTGAATGACAACTAGTGTGATTCTCATTGTTTCTGAAATTAAAATAAGAATGCAACAGGTATAAGCAGATGAGAAAATAATTCCTGATGGGAAGCTTCCAATCAAGTACTAAATCTATATGGTACATTCTGTACTCACTGTTTTCAATGATCCCAACTTTATATTGAGAAGCAATAAAAAGTAAGCTCACATTTCCACTGTCAACTGATTAATTGCTTTTAAATGTAGATTCAAGTACTAAACAATTAAGGTAGATTAAGAGATTCATAAGTAGAATGCACATATGGAAAATACAACGAAATATGAAATTTCGTTGTATGAAATGATGTATAATTGACAGAACCTCTCTCTTTTTCTCTTTCATTCTGTTTATCTATATATCTAATAAATCACAACCGTATTCGATCCACTACTAGATCAGGCCTCTTCCCGGGGGGAGGAGATTAGACTACTGCTCCCACGTTGACCAGACGGGTTGGGAGAGAAGATCCTAAGCTCTCATTGTGATCGCCACTATATTTTATTCATAGCAGCTACCCAATTGCATCACGATGCTGGATGGGCACCGTTCCAGACCCACATGCGTTGGAAAAAATCTCTGGCAGCGCCGGGAATCGAACACGGTATCCTACAATCCGTAGTCAGCAACGCTAACCACTAGACTACAGGAGATGTCATATACACTGTATATCCGGTAATAGCTCAATCCAAATCTAGCAAGTATACTCAAGACCACATTCAATTACAAAAATCCAAGATATAATAAATAAGATAAGTTTAAATTATATCTCTCCAAACATATAGATAATAAGCTAATATTCCAGAATAATATATACCTGTTAGTAATAAGACAGATGAGTAGGACTGCTCTTTGAGTGAGAGTACCAAAGTTTTTGTAGTGTTGAGCATTAGAGTATGTTGTAATAGCAAATTCAACTTTCGAGACGAGAGACGCAGTTCTTACTTACAATCGGCAACTCTTTATTGATTTAATTTATTTCTGACCATTTTACATCTTTTGAGTCAGGTCATAGCAACCGTTGAAACAGAAACGGGTCAAAAGTAGCGTCATGGAGTAAATAGCAGTGATAAAAATTTTGTTCTGAATTAGTAACACGGACAACAAGAAGTATACGAAAATATGAAAACTGTTTACGCTGACAGCTTTGCCGTTCCAGCACAACTCTTTTGTTGGTTTTCACATTTTAAAGATATGAGTGGGGCCTTTCGAGGATGAACCCTACGCTAGAGATCTGATTTCTGAATGAACCGATGAAAATGTGGTGAAGCTAGGGGAAATAGTGGCAATGAAATGGTAGTAACCACTAGACACATTGCTATTCAGCTTGGTGTCGGTAAAGAAATGGCCAGGCGTATACTAGAAAGATATTTGAAGAAGACATTTTTTTCAAGATTTGTGTCTCACTTGATTACTTAAAGGGAGAGTGATACGGACATGGAACGCGCGCTACCTGTAAAGTAGCTTTTGATTTTGAAATTTATCTGTATACTAGAACATACAACATACTTGCCAGATTTGACTCTAGTAGTTTTTTTTAAAATCAAAAGTGAAGTGTGCTTTAAGAAGGAGCTTGTCAGCAAAACCAGCACATCAGAAACATCAATTATTATTTTGATATAAGAATAAAGCTAATGAAGAAAATATATGTACGTGTACGAATACGTACAAAGAAATTACCAAACGTCATAAGGTAACTTTGTGTTCGTTTGGATACAATTGTTGGAGTAATTACTGCATTTAATTTAATACGTAATGTAAAACCATTTGATTTGTTTTGCAACAGCATCCAATAAATTATGAATATTTAGAATATCTGATTCTAGTGTTCATAAAGAAATAGTTTCCTGTTAGAGACGCCACTACAAATGAGAAAATATTGTTTTTTCAAACTTGGTTTGAATAATACAACGAACCATATACATTCCTTTCTACAGACAGACCAACTAAAGTAACAGATTTACTGCACATGTTGTTGTTCAAATACTCCTCTTATTAAAAGAAACCCAAACCTAAAATCTGCATTATATGCAATTAATTGTGATTAAAAGATTTTTAGATTTAAATAATATTACTTTTTCTGTTTCCCTCCGGTCTTGTTTTAGTCTACGTTGCAACAATTGATGAGTTTCAAGGACTTTTTCTGCATTAAAATTGGTTTCATAATTAGAAGGTTTTGGGAACGACCCAGAGAACGAGCATCCTGACAAATTTTTCAGTTTTTTTTCTGAAGTTTTCTGAGCAAAATGTCAGGCTGATGGATCTAATTATTTCCTGGGCATATTCCGGTCACGCTCTATTCTAATCTGAGACACGTTTTCTGTGATTAAAGAAATTATTTGCTGTACAAAGTAATAATTACGCCGGGAGAATACATTTATCAGATTCCATAGTACAAATGTAAACTATTTTCATAAAAAAGCACAATCAACAAATCATTGGAAACCGTTATAAAGATATCAAAAGATTTGAATACAACTAGAAAATGTGGAGGACACTTCAAATAACTAATCAATTAATATAATCATTTAGGGAAAAAAGAGTCTACAAATAACTATTATAATGCATGGAAAGTTCAAATACAATATTTATAAAATTATAAATCCAGTTGTGAATCGAAATATTTACTGTAAACATAAAGATCACTCAACTATCAAACATAAAGGACACAGTACGACTTTGCAAGATTTAGATAAGGAACAAATTGAGAGTTAGAGGATACAGGGATTAATGTATACTATCCGTTTCAAAAGTTAAGAAGTTATACTAAATTAAAACTACATTATATTAAATTAGCATATTCATATATTATACACATCTAACCAGTTAACATTTTTAAAAAGTACCACTATTAACCCTTCTTTTATCTATCATCTCATGTTGAATATTCCCATTCCTCCTGTGAAATTCTGCAATTATAAAGATCTACTTAATTCAGAATTCAATGAGATTATTATTAAAAATGGGCAGAGCGTTCGGAATTGTTTACATGGATTTAAAGGAGGTTCTGCTTAGGGAGAAGGTGTGAGGCAAATAAGTCAAATAGCTGAACAATACTTTAAAGAAATAATCTGTTCATATCTGTCGAGTAGAATACTTATATTCTAAATGGACTACTGGAAATTATCTAACAATACATTGAAAACTCAGGATTTGAAAGTTTCCAAAGAATACCTTGAACATTAATTAGTTTAATTTAAAGCACGACATGTAAAATAATACAGACTTCTTCGATGCTCCAAACGTTCTAGGATGAAATCTTTAATGCTTAAGATAGATAAAGTTTAAGGAGCTATATTTTAATCGCAGTGTTAAAGTACGATATTAAGTAGAATTCCAAATAGCATTTTATTTGATTTACTAGTAAGGAATGATGAAATTATCCACCTTAAAATGGTACTAAAACTAGCTTTCATAATTTAGTTTCAACCACATATGAAATTAAAGGAGATACTATGATTGTATTTTTTTACCAAAATGCCTTTTATTAATATTTTATTTTCTGAAGATACCCATTAAAGTTGTGTTTATCTCGGTAGGAGAGGTTTCTGATCTGATAAATTATGTTGTCAACTAACTTCCTAACAAACTTGAGGGACGTAAGTACTATTGAGGGACGGAATTGTAAATTACACTATTCATGGAACACAGAGGAAAATACTATACTCCCCGTAGTTCATTCCATTGGAAAAGTTTCCAGAAAGTGTTTCCAGGTCAAATTACGCTTTTACAGTCACGGAATATTCCAATTTCTACTTAATTTATATTGTTGGTTTATAAAGGCAACTAAAGACAACTAAGCCTTTCCTATCTCAGAGGAATAGCAATCCTCTTCAATCAGGTCCCTAAGAGAAGGTAGTCGCCAAGGCCTTTCAATTGGTTCCATACTGCATAACACTGGTGAAACTGAAAGAATCTCTAAACAATCTCATTCAGCATAATCAACAATGGCATTCAAACATGATAATTATTATCCGCATAATCGAAACTAACTCGAAGACCGTAGACATGAGGCCACGGGGGCTGGACATATAAGAATACATATTGAATTTTATTTATGGTCTATTTTTGGCTGTGGCCAACAGACATGTTGAATTTGTAGACCAGATTCATAGGAAGAGGCACATAACTTAGTTTCAAACTTGACAATTTATTGAAAGAAACTTTTTATTGACTATTCAGTTCTGAGAATTGGTAAGATCAAAGATTTACCATTATTGCATTGTCATCTTAGAAGCAGCTATTATATGTTCCCATTATCGTTCTTAAGGTTGAAAAAAATATCAATCTGCAGAACTAGTACGCCTATGTCTCACCTAATCAAAAGGAAAAGGTTTTCGCAAGGTTTTAGTAGCCAATACACACTAAACGGCTTGAGCTAGAAAAACAAAATTTGTTATCAAGGTGAATCAACTAGCAAATTAAGAAAATATTACAAAAATTTGAAAAAGTCGCCATCTTGGATCCAAAATGGCGAACTCCAACAAAAAAAACGGATGTTTTTTTTGGCAAGGTTTTAGTAGCCAATACACATGCTAAACGGCTTGAGCTAGAAAAACGAAATTTGGTATGAAGGTAGATCATCACTAGTAGATTACGAAAATGTTAAGAGTATCTCCAAAGATGGCATTTTGGATCAAAAATGGCGAACCACAACAAAAACGGAAGGTTTTGACAAGGTTTAGGTAGCCAATACACAGGCTAAACGGCTTGCGCTAGAAAAAGGAAATTTTGGTATGAAGGTGGAATATCACTAGTACGAGATTAGTAGATTAAGAAAATATTACAAAACATTGAAAAAGCCGCAATCTTGGATCCAAAAGGACAGCCAAACTCATTGTTGTATAGAATAGACAGCCTAAACAGCTGGAAAGAGAAAAACGAAATTTCGTATGAAGGTAGATCAGTACTAGTAGGTTACGAAAACATTATGTCTCCAATAACGCCATATTGGATCCAAAATGGCGAACCCGAAAAATTAATTTTCAACACCGTTTGAGCTAGAGATACGAAATTTGGAATAAAGGTGTATTATCAAGAGTAGTTAAGAAAACTATTACAACGTTTTGAAATATCGCCATCTTGGATTCAAAATGACAGACCAATAAAACATTTTCCACAACGTTCTTGCTAGAGAAATAAATTTGGTATGAAGGTGTATTATCAAGAGTAGTTTAGGAAGAAAATATTACATCATTTTGAAACGTCGCTATCTTGGATTCAAAATGACCTCCCAAAAAAGATATTTCCTCACCGTTTGAGGTAAGTTGTTATGAAGATGCACAATCATGTGTAGATAACGACTGTATAAGAAAATGTTTAAAACGTCGCCATCTTTAATCCAAAATGGCCGGCCAAAAGCAAATTTTTCAAACCACTGAAACTAAAGAAACGCAATTTGGTATATAGGTGTACCATCACGAGTATGTTACAATAAATGAGTCAAACTTACCGCATTTCGGCGCTGCCTCCAGGGAGGTATGGGAACAGATCTGCACCATGGGGGGCACAGTCCCCATTCTTTCCTCCAATGTGTCGTTTAGCTTCCAGTACTATACGTAGTTTCAGTCTACTAAGAGTTAGCCCATTTACTTTCAATCGAAAAGAACGCATTTTTCCCGGTGAAGGGCTATATTCCTGTTTCCAAGCGTTAATCTCAACAAGGGGATATTTTTTAATGCACTTCAATATTTGTTTACTCCCATGAATGTCATACAGACGATCTCTTTCGTAACTACAATTCTATTTCATAAAGCTACGGCCATCGGATGAAGCTGTAACAAATTAATTTGCAATGATTTGTTTTTATTATGATTAGTCTCTTAATTGTTGGACCATCTATGTTGTATGGAAGTTTTGATTTCAGTTATTGGTAGATTGATCCATACAAACGTTTTGTAGTATTAGCATAATATATTATCTATACAGTTAACGCTATGAAATATACCTGTACATCGGAAATGTCGCTTTTCGCAAGAATAGAGCTAAGTTGCTAGATTGTTAATATCAGCACACTCTTTCACATTTTTGCGACATAGTGTTGTGCTATAAATTGCCAATTCTTCTACAAAACAAACAATGAAACAGATGTTTATACCTCCAGGAAGAGATTACTCAAATGTAAAAATGTATGTACTGAGGTCAAGTTGCAGAGAAAGTGACCTAGTGCAGTTTACCTACGAAGTGTAAATATTATCCACACTATTATATAAAAAAAAGGTACGGTAGACCTTCACTTCTATAAAACACAGCGTTACAAAGGTTAATAAATTAAATAAAGGTCCTAGAGCGATAGTTTGCAATTACACTGAAAAAAAATGTGTCCGTCTATTTAACTATTTTTCTATGTGTTACCCAAATTGTGACAAGTTTCAAAACGACATCAGTGTCGCGTCAGGCCAACCCGCTGTTTAAAAGTTAGTTGGAGAATCGAAATAACCGTATTGCTATGTTTATTTGTAGTATTGTTAGTATTATGATGCCGTGATTTGTTGCATTGTACAGAGTTCCTAAATATTTCTTAGGTCTACAAAACATTTACCTACTGAACGTAATAAATCTCTTAGAAGAAAATGTTCTAATTTAAGACAAATGTGTGAACAATTGACAGGGACGAAATATAGTCGTGTACAAGATACTCCATTGTTAGCGTATACTTTGCGGTTTGGAACAGCTCTCCAATAACTTATAAGAGTCGTAAGAAAATAATAAATCCAACTATTTTACCTATGTTGGCACACCGCAAAATGCGCAAATAATTGTTTATTTGTAACACTAACCAATTATGTTTGAAAGAACAAGGTTTAAAGTATAAATCCAGCAGTTCCAATGAACAGTGCTTATGGAACGGAACAATGGATAAAGGTACATCTGCTGATATGGGGTTTTCATACAAATAATGTGTTAGAAAACACAGGATTTATTACACAATATAACATTATATATTATATTAACAAGAAGAATGTACTCATTGGATTTAAGACTTTGTGACTCACATTCAGTTTGACATTGTTTAACTATGTTTAGCTTTCAAACTAACACGTCGTTTATTATTATCTAGTCTGTGTTAAAACTGAGTATTTTTATCGAGTATTTTTAAAGTGCCTAATTGAATACTCGTTTCAATAAATGTGTGTGTTTTCCTACAAGATATGGAATTATGTGTTTGAACTTACAGTTGCAAATTATTCTGATTGTTGCAATTTATTACATTCCTTAAGGAATTCGTTTGTGTGTAAAAACATAGAGAGTCACTTACCATAAACCTTATAAATCTAGGAAAGAACTTTTGAACTTCTCAATTACATACTTGGTATACCTTACTACCAACACACACGGTTACAAAATCCACTAATGTTTAGAATGAGTAATTGGTCACAGAAGCGCAAATGCTCATCTGATGACACGTCTGTATTGGAATAATCACTAAACAGTATTTAGAGCGAAAAAGAGAAAGATTTCTCCTTTACTGGATTGTACAAAATTGTTTGAGTTACTAAAACAAACACGCTGAAACTACTCAATAAAGCTTAACTTCCATCAAGCACATACGCTTCAGAAAACAAACAAAGGATGTCGATATCGTTGCCATATGGAACAGCTTGTTAGCACGGAATAACTGCACTGGGTAAGCTGAATTGACATTAACTGTACAATCCGTTCAGACAACCAGATTTCATTTGTCAAACACCAACACGTTCAGGGTTAACACTAACAGCAAATGTGTACATTTAAAGATGATTCACTGTCAACGTTAAAATGTTGGTCCAATAAAAATGACGCTTTCATATCTAGATAACATCGTAAAAGAGAAAATAAATTCAAGTGTCGAAGGTGGATATAATTGCTGCCAACGTTAGCTAGAATATAGAAGGAAGTTGTAATGTTAGTAGGAAAATGAACGAACGAAAGACTGTAAATAAACGTATTTTATCTGCTTTGAAAATATTGGCCACAACAGGTGAAACAGGTAGTAATCACAACAATGTACTTGTAGAACAATCCAAAGAACTCGTTGGTTTGTTATATCAGTTAACCTTGTTATAACCATAATGGCTTGGCATCGCAAATAAACAAGTCACCTCAGCAACAATAAATATCAATATTTGATACAAAAATCGCCATCGTAAGACAAATAAAATAAAATAATAGAGAAGAGGAAAATAAATATGATAATGATTAGCAAATTAAGTATATCTTCGAAATAGTTAAAAGAAAAAAGAAATTAATGAACGATCAAAACACCACAAAAAAAAAAAAAAAAAAAAAAATACGAACAATGCAAAACGAAAGCCCATATGATTATAATTTCTGTTCGTAACATGCTTGGCTTTTATCAACAACTTTTTCAAGTTCAGACGGTTCTAATTCTTAAATATATTTGTGTACAGTTATCACCTCATTTAGTGGAAACGATTTTACAAATTAAAATGGTTGTGGGGTTTAATAAATAACGGACTTTCTTTACTAATTTGGTGCAGCTGAAGAAGAAAGTGGCATTGGATTTGGTCCATTAAACAGTTTTGACACCACACTCAACTTAATATTATGAACGCTAAGGTACTTGTTACAAAAAAGATTTTCCTACATCTCCTTCCTTTCCCCCTGTAGAATCCATAGATGTCTCCTTGTTCATTGCCAATACGATGCATCGGACTTTGAGAACGCCAAGGCCGCTTACGCTTGTGTATCATGTACTGCATTCCAAAATCACACTGTAAGACTAATAAACGCATCAATGATCTATGAACATAAAAGTAAACACATTCTTAGTCAGTTCATGTTGATGGAACTTGAACTATTGTATACCATATTAGAAGCCACCAAGTTTAATAATTGGACTTGAAATAACTAGAGCTGGATTTTACGCAATCAAAGATGCAAGAAAATGTGTGACAAGAATAAAATTTAAACATTAATAATTTTGGTACTTGAATGTAGTGAAATAATGACATACTCAACACTTACCCATTCTCTGAATAGTTGATATATGCTGTTTAGACAAATCTGCGACTGAAGTAAAGCAACTTAAAAATAATTTTACGTATACTGAACTTGTGAAAAATATGTAACGAGGTAATAGCGATAAAATTCTTTACAGAACGAAACACACTCAGTTGGAATTAGAAACAAACTTTCCAAAGGACGAAAAGGTTCACACAAAGTGTAAAAATGATAATTAAATTTAAACAGTGCCTTACGATGCTATCTACGAATAGATCTTCTAGGTGCTTTGATGAGTTTTGTTTTGTTTAGATCACTTAATCCTGCTTTTCTGGGTCAGATGTCTTCATTGGATCATTGGGTTTAATGACATATTAGGTGAACATTATTTTCATATATTGTACAAACACAGTGGTCTCCGTCGTTACGTTATAATTAAAACTTTTACTACATATTGGTTGTGTTCTACATACAGGCATTTCACCAAATATCAAATAAGAAAGCATGTTTAGAATTTCTGTCGCTTGACATACTAATGTTATTATTTTTCTTTTTAAAAAATCATATAAAATTACTTCAACTTAACAAATTAACTTACAGCATGGCTCTCTCTCCCTGTGTGCGTGTGTTAAGTATATGGTACTGTCGTCTGCAGTAGAAAAGAGAAGAATATAGCCAATCTGAATAAGCCATTGATTTCCTAGCTAGGGTCGAACACGAAAGAAAAATATGTTTATTTGTGTACCCAAGTCTGGTACTGTAGTGACAATAGCCACTAAGCTGAGATTAAGTCTGAAAAAAGTCTTCTCATTTCAGTTTCTTAGAAAAATGTATACTTAGCTCTATAACCCCTTCCGCAAATACACAAAATGTTTACTGAATATCAATTCCATATTTTGTAGTATAGCTTACCTGTTCATGTTACAACTTGTTCATTGCTACAGATACAGTAAATATGCCAGTAAAAACATGTATGTATTATCATTTTATAATGCCCGAAATTATAAATATGTTTTCTTAAACATTAAAGAGACAAAAATCAAGGTTCCACGAAAAAATATACTACCTTGTGTGAACAGTTGACGAGGGACTAAAAAAGAAATATATGCAAAGCTTTACTCTAAAACTTTGAAGAATCGATAAATAAAATGCTAAACAACAACAACAATAAAGTAAATATAAACAAGTGAGGCAGAGACCAGGCAGCGCACTGTTCATATAAGGCTTCAGGAGCGAGCATCCTATTTGGATGATCAATGCTGGGTTGTAAAAATTGGTGATACACATTTCCAACGACACCTCAACCATCCTCCTGGCTCTCTAGTAATTCCAAAGATATAAATTGCCACCCCTATCTCTTGCACAGCCTTTATCTCTGGCACCACCCTTGCCATCTATACGGGTTTGTGCTAGTCTCGCCGAGACCTTTTCAATGACCCCTCAACCACTTCTCTAGTCCTGTGTAGTACACGAGTTGAAAGTTTCGACAGAGATGGACAGACGGAGCACTCCCAACACTTGCTGCTGAAGCCTAAAGCCGAACAATGAATAAATAATAAGCTTGAAAATCTTACTGGTACCTTCTTTCCTAATACACACACACACACACAGACGCATATATATATATATATTCAGCCATTCACTGCTAGATAAAAGTTTCCCCGTTTTCTTTCCACATATCACGGTCTGCTGCTATCCTCATTTATGTACCTCCTGAAAAACGCTTGACTTCGCCTACCCATCTTGCATTTGGACGTTGTCTCGGTCGTTTCTTTTATCTAGGAACTGAATGTAGTACATTTGTCGTATATCTTCCATCTGTTCGTCTAGCTATGCGACCGGCCCATTTCCACTTCATCTTTTTCGCTTTTTTGTTTAAATCTTCCATGCTTGTTTGTGCGCGAATCCATTAATTTGTCTTCCTGTTCCTCCTAGTTATTTCTAGCATGTATTTCTCCATTGCTCTTTGTGTGATTCTTAATCTTTGAGTCGTTTGCGCATTCAATGTCCAAGTTTCACAGCCGTACATCATTACAGGGAAGACATATTGATTGTAAACTTTATAATCTTCCTTACACAAATCATTTTATTTGGTTCCTTGCGTCTTTTTCATTGAACTACAAAAATACTTCCTGGTAACAGAATCTACAGAATTTTTATATATATCATGTTTTGGTTCTGTTATATTAATTGAAATTCACGATATACAAATCGCAAAATGATGTTACAGAAAAGTTACTTTCATGTGATCACTGTGATCCTAAACAAAAGTCACAGTTTGTGAAATTTTAAGTGCAATCATTCAATTTGCAAATTATATTTTATGAGAAATTTGGATTTTGCTTTCTTGCAAAATTTCACTTAAATGGAAACAACGACAATATATAATTTTAACGAAAATGTCCTTGTGATAATAAGACTTGAACAGTTCCATTCGCAGATAGATATTTAGTTATACATATCCCACATAAATGATTATATTGCTATATTGAAGTGCAATTTGCTGTACACACAAAGTTAAGTTGCGGTTCACCTACCGAATTTAGAATTGTGATGAAATGAAATTACTAATCAAGATTTCCCTTAAATCAGTTTTCATAGATCAGTTAATTTACGCTCCATCCGTAACATCATTTTGCGATATTTTGTATATTGTGAATTTCCAATAATATACAGAACAAAAACATGACATTTATAAATTCTGTAGAGTCTGTTGTTATCAGGGAATATTTTTTAAGTTCAACGAAAAAGACGCAAGGAACAAAATGAAATGATTTGTGTAAGGAAGATTTATCTTGGGTATGTATTCTCTCTCAATTGATAACAATTTAATTTAAGAAGTGTTTGCAAGGTAATGTAGTGAAATATTTCTTACAGCACAATAAATACCAGGTGTATGCATAAGTAGTTTCCGGTTTACCTAAGAGATGGCGCCAGCGAAAAGTACGCAGCGTATTCATTTGACACATAGGTCATTTTGTTCGTGGGACATTAAACTACAAACACACACAAGGTGACTCCGCCAAACACTAGCGTCTTTGTTTTATCGTTCAGTGATCATGTCGAAGTTCGTGTCTGAAAAAGAACATTTGCGGCATGCATTGCTTTTCTTATTTAATCAAAAGAAAAAGGCTGTTGAAAGTCATCGTGTGTTTGTTTGTAGTTTTGTTTCCCACGCTCCATCGATTAGAACATGTGAGACATGGTTTCGACAATTTAAAAGTGGTGATTTCAATGTGAAAGACAGTGCGCGCTCTGGTAGACCACAAAAGTGCGAAAACGAGCAATTGCAGGTGTTATTGGACGATGACCCAACTCAAACTCAACAGCAATTGGCAAAAGCATTAAATGTGTAACAAGAAACAATCAGCAGACGTTTACGAGCAATGGGGAAGATCAATGAACTGGGTAAATGGGTCCCACACGATTTGAATGAACGTCAAATGGAAAATCCAAAGTCACTTGTGAAATGCTGCTTCAACGCCACGAAAGAAAATCCTTTTTGTATCAAATTGTGACGGATGACGAAAAATGGATTTATTTTGAAATCCCGAAGCGGAAAAAATCGTGGCTTTCACCTGGCGAAGCCGGTCCTTGAACACCAAGGCCAAATCGCTTCGGCAAGAAGACCATGCTTTGTGTCTGGTGGGACCAGAGCGGTATTCTGTATTATGAACTCTTGAAGTCCGGTGAAACCGTTAATGCACAACGCTATCGCCAACAAATGATTAATTTAAATCACGCATTGATCGAAAGACGACCGGAATGGGCCCGAAGACATGGCAAAGTGATTGTGTTACACGACAATGCGCCGTCTCACACAGCAAAACCAGTGAAAGACACCTTGAAATCGCTTGGATGGGACATCCTTCCGCACTCGCCGTACTCCCCAGACCTGGCGCCATCTGATTATCACCTCTTCGCATCAATGGGGCACGCGCTCGCAGAGCAGCACTTCAGTAATTTCGAAAACGTTGGAAAATGGCTCGACGAATGGTTTGCAGGAAAAGACAAGCAGTTTTTCTGGCATGGTATGCATAATTACCGGAAAGATGGGCGAAATGTGTAGAAGCCGATGTCCAATCTTTTGAATAAAACAAAATTAATTTCTCTTGAAAATTACGTGTTTTCTTTACCACGAAAACCGGCAAAAACTTATGCATACACCTGGTATAATAATAATTCTGTGTGCTATAAGGCGAAGATAGCTGAGTCAGATGGAATCGAAGTAAATGCTGCATTTCCAAGTACAATCTTGGTTCTTATGGTGAAGTGTAGTTCTTGCTCATTAGAAGGAAGTGAGTTGCTTATAGCCTTTATTTGTTGACCTATTTAAAGTATACAGAAGTTACTTTTACTGTTACTCCAGAACTTAAGTACAAGGTAACCCTATTTGGCTTCGACTGAACCTTTTAGTTTGTGTCACTAGTGCACGGTAAATGTCTTCTTTACTTTTACCTTAATATTCCATCCTTGTAGTTGAATGGAGCTTTGGAACTGGTGAGCAGGAAATTCATTTCTCCGTAACTTGACTCGGTGTACAAGGAAGTCAAGTTTACTAACTGTAGGAGTCAGTCCGTTGCTTTTCTAAACTTTGTTTTGTGTTTTTAGTAAATCCTTCGATAGCATATTCCATACTATTAATGTCATTTGGGAATAGTTAAGTATCCTGACCCCTTTAATTTCTCTAAGTTTTGTTA
>JAGDQP010037032.1:5505-18796 GCA_022664845.1 Lepisma saccharinum | reverse complement strand
TTCGTAACCTACTAGTGATAATGTATTACATTACTAAATTTCGTTTTAGTAGCTCCAGCTGTTTAGGCTGTGTATTGGACGAAATGTCCTGGCCTGGCCTCCAAATGTCCTGTGGACGAAAAGTCTTTTGGACCAAATGTCGATTGGACGAAATGTCCTGTGGACGAAAAATCCGTTGGACCAAAAGTCGATTGGACGAAATGTCTTGTGGACGAAAAATCTGTTGGACGAAATGTCTTATGGACGAAAAATCTGTTGGACGAAATGTCTTGCGGACGAAAAGTCAAGTGGACGAATTGTCTCTGGACGAAATGTCTGTGGACAAAATATTTGTGGACGAAATGTCGCGTGGACAAAATTTCGTTGGACGAAATGTGGTATCACCGTTAGGAACGATTAGTGGAGGTTAGGACCGTCAGGTTCTCTTCTTTTCTTTTCATTATCTTCGATAGAACGCCGCCATTTTAAACGTTATCTTACGACCGTCCTTACTATTACCATAGACCTCATAACAGATAGACTTAGCACGCTTCCCCATTTCTGGCTGTGCTAAAAGTAATGGATTTTTGTTCAGAGCACGTGATTTTGAATCCAACCGCTAGGCAGCTCTGCCATAGTCGTCATATTCTACTATGAGGTCTATGGCAGAGCTACCTAGCAGATGGATTCAAAATCGCGTGCTCTGAACAAAACCTCATTAGTTTTAGCGCAGCCAGAAATGGGGAAGCGTGATAAGTCTATATATTTTGAGGTCAATGCTATTACGATCGGCCTGTGCTATTACTAACTCCAGTAAGGCAGTAGACCTGCCTATCTCACTTGACTCGCGGTTTTGAATTTTAGAGACTAAGGTAGGAAATAATATTAAAAAATTGTCTTAGCGCGCCTGTATTGAAATTTTGAACACGTTTAGGTCTATTTGAATTTAATATGCGATTGTATTTCCTAGGAGCTTTTATTTTTTTATTTTTAGCTGTTTGCCGCCCTCTAAATGTGCCGTCTGGGGGCTTGACCCTTTTGTCCCCCCTAGATCCGGCACTGCTCCCCCCATAGAGTAAAGTTAATAAATTCTGCTTTTTAAGATTCTAAATTACAATTACGTGTTCTAAAACTTTTCTTCTTCTTCTCCCACTATTCTATTTCTACTACTAATAATAATAATATAAAAACAATAATAAATATACCTTTTCATTTGATTTTTTAATATAAAAAAGGAATGCCTTTTCTCACTTTGACTCGGTGAAAATGACATACTTTTTGTAAAATGGACATAACTTTCTTAATAAACAACTCAGAGCTTCAAAGTTTCTTCAGTATAATAACAGAACCTTCAACGTAAAATTCTAACTAGTTACGTGGGGACTAAGTGTTACGGTTTGATGACAGTAAATAAATTAATTTAGTCTTACATTTTGAAAGGAAAAAAATATACGGGTAAAATGACATAAATTGTGGTTAAATTATATACATAACTTATCTCAGATAACAGGCTTATAGAACAACAAGGTACGCGCAAGAAGGTAATATGGGACAAATATCACATTTGTAGTGTGTTTCACGCTTGCTCTCCCCTGCACATTCCGTATGAGACCAGTTTCCACACAATTCACATTGAACCCACTGATCCTTAGGTTTTGAATTAGAGTACAGATTGTTACAGAAAAATGCATGCACAATTACTTTTATTGTTATCGACATTTAGGTCAGTCACGCTTTCATCGTCTGACGTCTCTTGTAGTCTTTGTTCTTTTGCACACTCTTGAAGATCGACGTGTTTCGATAGCTTCTTTTTTCTTCTAACTTCTTTTTCTGTACCTGGATAAATGGACTACGTGGTAGGATTGTTGTCCTTCTGCGCTTACGAACCAATCGTTTCGAGTTCAGTCCTGATGTTGATGGAAGCGGAGAAAGTTCTTAGGTAAAGACAATATGACTTTCACCTTCAGCTGTTGATGGAGTACCAGGCACCTTTGTCGGTGTACAGGATGATTTCTCGGATATAATGACTGTCAGAGACTGTAGGCGTGGAGGAAACTTCTATTTCTAATGAAGCATCTTTGTAGGTCGACCGTCATTCGTAGACATAACATCTTGCAAAAGTTCGTCTGACCGAACTCTTCTCTCGTCAGCAATTCCTTCTATGTCTGGAATATTCATGTTAGCTTGACGCTTGTCTGTGGTTTCCACCGGAAGAAATAAGTGATCTGGGAAAATATTTTCATTCAAAACAATGGGTTGATTCCTGTACTTTTGAATCCACTTAGATCATATTCAGCCTTTGCATATGCTGCAGAAAAAAGACTAGCCATCTGAAGTTGAGTAAGTACCCGGTCTGGGTAGTACTCGAAACTTCTTGATCATAGTACTTCATCAACGGACCAAAGAATGATACATCGAGTGGCTGAAGGCGGTGGTGCAATGGGGAGGCACAAAGAGCATCACGACCGTGTCCTTTTTGCATAAACCAGAACATCACAGATACGACTTGACTGTCTATTCAAAATGGTACACATTGGGTCGGACATAATCATAAAATGTTGCAACCACTGTAGAAACAAATGGCTACCTACCCAGCCTGATGGACTACACAGTCCTAATGAACCTGGAGAAGCTGCATCTATGAGATGATCTTTGATGTTCTTCTTTGAAAATATCAATGCGGGTGGCACAAAGTTATCAACAGAACTTATACAATATATGACAGATCTAATTGAAATATTAGATTAAATCTTCATAAGCTAGAATGGAGCAATCATGATTTTTGAGATGCTGAATCTGAGCAGAAGTCAGATCTATTTTGAAAGTAAAAGTTAATAGATTTTAGAATGCCACCTCACAACGATAGGCTATAACAGTAAACGTGAGAGACAATGAGTAGCTTCCATTCACCATTAGGGTAAAATGACATACTATGTCTTTTTGCACCAAGTCATACCGTGTCATTTCCCCTCAATAGCATACTGCGATGAAATGGCGCCTTTCTATCAGCGCACAAAAAACCGCTTACCAGGAGTGGGGCGTAATATGATGGCTCACTGACCGTAATTCGACAGCCACAAATTGTTTTGAATGGTTCCTTAACTTAAAAGTACTTATGCTATTTCTCAGAGCAATAGGAAAAAATTACACATCTACCTTAGCACAAATCTCCCCGTCAAAACATACCTCTTCTTGTATCACTCTACTATTACTCCACTATCACTCCACTCCACTATCACTCAGTCCAAGTAGAGCACTGGGCTGTGCAGTTGACAGATACAAAACACACACCAGAGCCGAGAAATACCACTATGTCATTTTGACTGAGTATGTCATTTTCACCGAGTCTCCCCTAACAGGGTTGGAATGTTTAAACCAAAATGTTTTAAACAGATGTTTTAAATGTGTTTTAAACAGAGGCGATTGTTTTAAAAGTTTTGTTTAAAACATTTTGAACAATTGTTTTAAACGATATTTTTTAAAGCCGTGTTTAAAACATGTTAATTTTATTTTTCTTCTTTGAAAGTATCATATTATTGTTAGAAGTACGAAAGGGTGTGTTTTCACCAGTAAAACGTATGCAATTTGTCCCGAGTGAAAGTAAGTTTCCAAAATAATCAGTATTGTGGCGCCGCAAGCCTACAAACGGAGACATAAAATGCGTTGTTTCGATTTATTCTTTATCGTTTTCCTGCTAGAAGCGGGAAATATTAATTCGCTATCAATAACATGAAACAAGATGCTCATATTTTATTTTTTACTTATTGTGAGAAACTGCCAGGAAAACAAAAACTTCATGGGATGTATTTGCTTCTATGATTACACTGCTCTATCTCTTTTCTTATGTTTACGAGGAAAGGGACAGTAGTGAGTAACTATCTAGATTTGATAATCATTTCCAATTCTGTGCTTCGAGTTTATGCCGGGTAGTAGAACTCATTAGGTACTCTTAATGTTATAAATGGGAAAAATGTTCGTTTTTTTAACACTTCCGTTTCTTTAAAGAACATAAGCCATTGGTTTTTCTAAATTTCGCTTTTGTCAAGGCAGCAATTTGTAATACTGCTAAACGTCTCTTTAAGCAAATGTTACTTTCACATAGATAGAGTAGAGTCTCGCTAATCCGAAAATCCGGATAAACCGAACAGAGCCTAGGGAAAATATACCAAATTATTTTTAACTTTAACTTAAGACGGGAAAAAAGAAAATAGTTTTTGTGACGTAAGAACGTGTATTTTATATACAACGTACAAGAAAATGAACTCAAGTACAGAAGTACAGGACAGGGTACAATTTTAATTACATACTGTAATTAAAGTACGATACTATTCATTATAAAAAGCTCAGACATAGGGATACTAAAAAAAGGTAAGTTATTATTAAATTTAAAAGCAAGTGGTAAAAACAATACTTATTCACTTCCGAAGTACAAAGTCAGTGATTTTCTTTTGACGCAAAGAATCGACTTGATGAAGCAATGTTGCGCCAACGATGCATGAAAATAACGTAACGACATAACATAGAAGTTTAGCAATGTGGCAGTGAATGTATAAATAATCCCATCATTTGCCTCGCAAGGCTGCAGGAAAACAAAGCAATAGTAAATTGGGATGAATGTATGTAAGCTTAAATCCAATCCTACTGATTCCATTGATTATCTGCAGCGTAAAGCATTAAATACATGCTTCGTAAAAAAAACGACATTAAAAAACATGAAAATGAACTGAAAAACTTTCAAAAAACTTAACAGAAAATAAAACTTTTTTTTTACAACACTTTGCTTCTTTGCTGTTCGTTTACAGACTCATTATCAGTGGGCTGAAGAGGAAGGAAAAAGGATTTAATCTAAACACACTTTATTAAAGTTAATCCTTCCGAAAATAACCGTAAAAGCCAAATGTACGAGAAATGGCAGGTCTTGTTGCCAAGGGCGCCCATGTTGTGATTTTCAGAGGGGGGGCAAAGATAAAACGACAGTTTTCTATAATTTACTAAAAGTTATCAACAAGTTAATCACAACAATATTTACTAAATTAAGGGCGCAAAAACATAAAAAAGAACCATGTCATGAAATAGATTAAATCTATCTTAAAGCATACTGGAAGTTGATTGAGAATGCTGAAAAGAGTATAATAATGCTAATGACTTAGTTAATTTTATATTATTTATCAAATATTTATCAAATGTGTTCCCTGCAAAAGAAACCCTGCCCGAAAGTATCCGTGTTGGTTTACTGAAGAGATCATTAGGAAACTCAAGGTTAAAACAATTTATCGTCGCTGGATTTGCAATATGTGCTCAAAAGTTCAAAATTGAGTTTTTGGTCACATTCGAAGGAGAAACACACTCCCTTTCTTCTGAAATAACAGCTATGAGTAAATTATTTCATCCAACGGTTTTAAATAAAAAAACAAACAAAAAAAAAACAATATTTCCTATGCGCTTGGTTTCGTAATTCCTGTTATGTGAAAAATAAGACTTTCAACAATTTTTCCTGATAAAATTGAAATTGAAATTGAATTGGCTATACTTACTAATGGATATTCCCATTACTCATTGCAAATTATCATTCATTAATATGGAAGTAAAAGTAACAGGTAACTTTAAAAAAACACATTTTATTGCTCTCCTGAAAATTTGATAAAATGCACGCAGCAGATATTGAAAATTCAGCGACGTTATTATATAAAGTCTACATACGAAATTGTAAATTCAAAACCCTACTATCAGGAATTTGTTCGATTGCGTAGGGAAGTCAAGAAAGACATAAAAATAGCTTATAAGACCTTTATATTAAGTTCTGAACATAATATGAATAATGTCCAGGTCAACCGTAGAAATTTATTAAAACAAAACAAAACATCTTACCCCAAATATATTAAAATTTGAGGATCCGAATTTGTGTAACAACGCAGAAATAGCCAATATGTTTGCACAGTATTTCTAATCATTATTTGTATTCTTTTCGCAACCATTCAGTAGTTTTGATAGTAATTTTAGGAAATCCTAGTAATTCTACGAGGAAATCGGAATGCTGTCTGTTGACCAAACACATTTGAATGAAATAGAAAAGGCTATGAAGAATCTGAAATCCAAAACGACAGTTGGATTTGATGGCATACCCTCCTATATAGTCTTATTGATATATTTAAATATCCCCTATTGATTGCATTCAACTTGGTGCTAGAAACATGTATTTTCCCTAACAAATGGAAATCTGCTTTAGTTTGTCCTATACCTACCTAAGACAAACGACAAACGAGAAATTACCAACCACAGGGCTGTAGCAACCTTCCCAGTCTTTACAAAAGTCTTGGAACAGATTATATATCAATGAATTATTAATCATGTGAAGCCAGTTATCTCAACTAAACAACATGGCTTTGTTTCACAAAAATCCACGGCAATGAATCTTGCAATTGTGACAGATTTTATTTCAAACTCGTTGGACGAGGAAAAGTAAGTCAATGTGATTTATATTGACTTTGAAAAGGCGTTTGACAGAGTTAATCGCAATATACTACTAGGTAAATTTAATCGCCATAACTTCTCTCCATCCTTGATTAGGTTCATGTGCTCTTATATAACTAATCGCAGACACTGTTCTATTTAAGGAATACAAATCTGATGAATATACAGTACTGTCAAGAGTCCCGCAAGGCTCGAATCTTGGACCGTTGTTATTCCTCTTGTTCATTAATGAGCTACAGGAATTCATACAGGATAATGAAAAAAATGCTTTTTGCGGATAATCTCAAAATATATGCTAAAATTAATTCCATGGAAGACGCCACAAAACTACAGCATAGTTCGGACAACTTGATTAACTCGTGCGCTATCGATCAACTTCCAGTCAATACGAAGTTTTACCATTCAGTAGAAATAAAACGATTTATCGATTTTATTATTAAATTCATAACTCATAAGTACGTACTCAGTAGACCCGATGTAGTTCAGGATCTTGGTGTGACGTTTGACATGAAATCAACGTTTAACAGCCACGTAACAAATATTACCAATGAAGCTTTTAAAATGTTAGGATTTGTAATAACGATGGGAAGAGAGTTTAATAATTTTCCTACATTAGAGAAAATGTACTATGCTCATGCTCGTTAGAGCAAAAGCGGGCATTTCTGATCAATTATTTCTTAGACAAATAATTCAAAATGGCTTAGACTGCATAGGCCATCATTGTTACAGTTTCGTGTCCCGTCATTAAAAACACGCGTAGACAAAACTGGTCTCTCCCACTGCAAAAAAGGCAAGGTCTATATAATGACGAAGTTACCAATCTGGAGAATATGTAGTACCTACAATGAAATGTGAAGAACTTGCATCGAATTGTATATATGTGATATGTCTTCCAAAGCATTTATAAATATTGTAATAACAATGTAATGAGCATTGTAAATATCGACACTCTAGTTGGGCTATAAAGCTTGCTGTGATGACAATAAATAAAGGAAATAAAAATAAAATATGGAAAGAACATATAAACATTTAATCTTTGTTTTCTACCTTGCAAAGTACAATTTTCTCTGGCTAGGGGGGAGAGCTCGCCCCCCTTTCCCCCCTGATGGGCGCCCTTGCTTGTTGCCCGAACGAGAGAATATTTCAAGAAGTGTAATTCAAATCCCGGCAGGACACTGGAGAATTTTCCTTCATTGTTCCCAAGGCTGGCGCTCTGAGAGATACTCGGCCTCCTATAAAATTGAGTACCACAGTGTCCTTGGTATTCCTGGGTACTTTGGGAGGTAAAGGCAGTCGAGCGTGGGACTGACCACCCCACCTCACTTCATGCCGTTCGTCGAGAATATGTGGATCGCTACTTCCACATCCCCCATGAACCGTTCACGGCGCGTGCGCATTGCACAAGGTATACCTTTACCTTTTATATAATAAATAGCTTTGTCATTGAATTCCAATTTCATCAAATTTAGTAAAATGGAATCTACAGTTTCTAGTAAATGATTTTGAATAGACCGGAAGCGTGATTGAAACGTTATAGTACTTACTGCAGATAGAGTACGTATCATAAACCCCTATCATTTTTTTTTTATTTTTAAGAAATGTTTAAAACGTCTTAAATGTTTTAAACACGTTTTTTCAGTCTATAAAAAACGTGTTTAAAACAAAGAAACATAAAAAAAGACGTTTTAAACATATGTTTTTATGTTTTTTAAAACATGTTTTTTCCAACCCTGTTTTATAAATTAGTTACTCCCTTCTTTCTTATTATTTTTCTTCAAATATGGAAGCCTCGTTATAAATAGGTCAAGCATTTATGGTACTAACAGGTTGTGAGATTCAGGTTTTGCGATTTTGGTCTATCATTTAATTCTAATATATTTGGCTGTCAATGACGTAACGTCTAACAACCTATAGTTAGCTCTATAAATCTTTGCTCACAGAGCAGCTCACTGCGTTGAAAATGCACCCACCAAAAGTTGTTTTTGTATCAGCTACATAAAAATAAACGAGTTCCAGAAGGTCTCCCTTCTCTCGTCAGGAAGCAGCGTATGTTAAAAAAACTGATAGTCCCTACCGATAGTTTTGTGAATTCGCTAAACAGTTGAAAAAAATAGGCCTTGGCTACGTGCACGTCCGACGTGCACGGTATATAGCGCTTATATACACGTCAAGAGAAAATGACGTCACAATTTACGAACACAGCACTTTTGCATATGCCCACCGCTAACCGGAGGGGCTCCCCCTCCCCTTGCATACCACTTCGCTCGGTGTGCATCGTGCCCTGGTGGGTTTATATACATCCTAGCTTTTAGTAGCCTCTATTTGGTATATTAAATAACTACTTTCATTAAATTTCCTAATGCGTATATATACATAAGAAAAATCTTTTAAAAAAATGTGAAAGTAACCACGCCAGGGTTCGATTCTGGGATCTCCGGATTAGCTTCCCGATGCATTAACCACTGGATTAAGCTGGGAGCTGGCCGAAAAAGCGCTTGTCTGTGTTACTTATAGTTCACGCTCTGCGCCTGCGCGACAGCGTATGTTGACGTGCACGTAAGCGCTATATACCGTGCACGTCGGACGTGCGCGTAGACACCCCCAAAAAAATATTTGTATACAAACCGATAAAGTTACGATATTTTATTTAAGTTTACTAGGTACGTGTTAATAAATCTATGCCAAGTTTATAGAGAAAATTCATTACTCTTTCATTTTGTATTACAGAATTCCGAAGTAATAGTTTGGCGCCAAATATATTGTAAATTTATTATTATGTATAGCACGTATGGTGTAAGGGTGTAATTTATTCTTCAAAATAGAACGAGCGATTTCTCATCTTTTGAGAGCGGTTCGCAATGTATTGTGGGTATCAATCAAGTTTCTAGATTGTGTCCCTAATTCACGGAACTAATGTCACGTTACCGCATGGTAAGCTTCTTGTTTTATGACCTAACAGGCTTCTTGGCTCAGTCTGGGATAGGATTGGGGAATGGGTTTGGAAAAGAGTCAGTCAGGGCCTAAGTAGAAGTTCCCATTCCGGTATTTGTCTGGTGTAACTGAAGAAAAACATTCGAAAAACTTAAATCAGGATGGTTGGCAGTGGTATAAAACCCAGGACCTTCCGTATACGAAGCCAACACTCTATCAACTTAGCGGATACCTCCGACTCTATATATGATATCGAGTACTTGTGGCAAATCAAATTTAATCTTGATAGGATAGGGCAGCGGAGAGGATGGGGAAGGTATTGTCTAGGGCCTTATGTAAGGCACCATCCGGTTAGTCGCCTGGTGATTCTGGATTGGAGGGAAATCAGTCAATGAAACATGGCATATAATACGGCGGCATTGACACAATAAGAAATCGTGGCGGGATTCACACAGTAGAAATAACACGCAGTCTTAAAATAGTAATTTGGCGTTATTTTGTGAGTAATCGGTATTTGGATACTCCCGGATGAAATAAAAAAAATAATTTCATTTTATTTCTTTTTTCTTTTTTTTTTTTTACATCCTAAGCCATTATTATTAGGTTTATTTTGGGTAGGTATAATGTTAAATAATTATTAATGTTATATCCGTGAATGATGGTTTATAATAATTTCTCTGAGATCTTAATCTTCAGGGGTGTAATTAGGTTGGGACAACCGAGGCAATACTGCCCCGCGACACAATGGAGTAATTGTGTTGCCCAATAATTGACGGCAAAGCGTTTCCTTACATATCAAAGCGCGGCGTTGGAACAATATTATTGTAAATAATTAACGCGAAACCGTTGTAAGCGGGATTGATCGCGCTTGTCGCCAATCCGATACCTGCTTCTTGTGACTGTTCTTGGAGTTGGGAATGTTTGTGAAGGAAGGAGTTTATTAAAACGTAGTTGTCGCCCTACGCACATGCTTAGTTTGCCTCCAACCCTGCCGTTTCAATTGTGTTAACTGGTGCGACAAAGCGTAGAAGGAAGAAAGAAAGGGAGCAAGAGGTGAAGAAAAACATATAAAGGTTGATATTTTAGGACTGCTCGAGAAAATACGACGCCTACGATGGGTGACTTCCCAATCGTTTCTGGTAAGTAAACTCATTATCGTTCTAACTGGGATAATTGATAGTTCATTTTTTTTAAATTCAAAGTGGAAGTCAAAAAAACAAATAATGTCATTTCAGTGAAGTTCTGATTGTTAGTACCATAAAACCGTCGTAAAACTATTTTTCTTTTCAAACGATATTTTAAACTAATTCTCAATTGAGCCTCCCCCCCTGCCCCGCTGACAATTATATGACCTATATTTTCATGGTCCTGGGGGGCCGATGGTAAATCTCTGCCCTGGGGTCTCGCTGGACCTAGTTACGCCCCTGTATATCTTTCTTTCACTCCTATTTTGTAGATGTTAATCGTCATTTCTCCACAGAAATGATATCCTCATCTTCCTGTATAGGTGTGGTCGTTGAACGATGTTGAACAATGAATTACAGAGTTTTGTCTTCTAGGAAGATACAATGACAATAATGAAAACAAAGAGAAAAGTAGATAAAAAAAAGAATAACACAAAAAGATAGCATAATACATGACATGAGTTCGAAAAAAATGAAATATTTAAATACAATTGATAGCGCCATCTGCGGGGCTATTCGGCGTGCGTAGGCACTTGTACTTTGTATGAGACAGCATTCGCTAATCGGTCTACACATCACGTTTCATTCTGTTAGAGGTTTTGTTCCCGGGCCTTTTGAACGAGGCCCTTCTGTCCTCAGGCTCTTTTGACCGGAGCCGTTTTCGGACCGGGCCCTTTTGACCGGGTCTCTTTTGGCGGCGGGCCTTTCTGACCTGATACCGACATGAAATGGCTTAAAATTGTATAGTGTAACTACTAGCTTAACTGAACATGCGCGAACAGAAAGATCTATCCTTACATTAAATATAGACCTAAAAAAATAAAAGAAAGGTCGTCTGAATCACAATACAGAAAATAGATAAAAAGAACAAAGCGAATACAAAAAGAAAATAGAAAGATAAACCATCAAAATGTTTACTATATGCAACAATAGGAGCTATCAACGCTTAACAATGTCCCCAATTACTATTATTGAATTCAACAAGTCCACAACCTTATATGGAAGTCAATCATCAACCTGTCGATTAAATTGTTTATCTAAAGCTGTCAGCCTTCTTTTTGATCGATGGCCAGTAATTTATTTTACTTGTATATTAGGCAATACACTCATGTACAACATAATAACCTTTCTTCATTCGTTACTCCACATACCACAAAACGATGCTACGAAAAGGAAGGCTACATGATACATTTTACTCACTCATAAAGTTTCCATCCGTTTTTTTTTTTATTTGTAATTTGTTATCCATTAGAAACGCCCACAGATTTTCTTGTAATTTTTACTGCAAATAATCAAAGCGAGTTTTTTTTTAAAAAAACGTCTCCCAGCTAACGACCATTTGCTTCATAACATGGGCGGATGTCTGACCTAGACGATTATCTTCATGTCCCCACCCCCTGGCTTCCTTTTTTTTTTAAATTAAATATTCCTTCCTTGCATATATGCATACTCTGAACCCCGGCCTTGTCATCTCAAGTTTGCTCTGTTAAATATTCATGACATATTCCCACTAGATGCGATATCCATGTCAGGCACTTAAATGGTGAAGCTACTCCTACATTAGCAACATAGATGGTGAATGTTCTAATGATGTCAGTTTAATGGAATATGAATGCGTAATTTAAAAAAAATATATTAGTGTTGTTTAGTGCACTTAAAACTAACCTTATTTCCATGTTTTAACATTACACGAATAAGATTTATAAAAACTTGGAGAGTTGCAATGTTGCAGTCTCTTATTAAAAACTATTTTGTGTTGAAAATGGCTATTTACAGATTCCTGCGTTTTAATACAGCAATAAATTGTATATTTTCGATTCATTTCGATGCCTGAGGTCCTCAGGCGTCGATTTCCCTAAGACAGACAAGACATGACCAACAGCAGGCCCGCGGTAAGGCTATATAAAATTGTAATGCGTAATCAAATTTAATTTAAAAACTAATATTTACAATAATGTATTTCATACTGTTCTCCCGTAGTAAAATTATTTAATAAAATGAGAAATTAAATATTGGGTAAGTGCAAAACTTCTACCAGTTTTGACGTATCATAGGTTAGTGATGTATTCACCTCACAGATGGCACTGACACTGTGTCAATCGGTAGCCACGTTATCAGGGGAATATTAGAAGGTACACACACTAAGGATAAAGCAGTCGTACGACTGTCTGGCTTCTGTCTGTGGCAATGTAGTTTAAATTACAGTGCGCACGCTAACGACAATGACAGGAGAAAGACAAAAGTGTCGTCGAGCCTGCCCAACAGCCCGCAGACATAACTGTCTGCGGACTGTCGCCAGGGCTAGCTAACAACATAGAATAGCATTGGCGTACCGCAGACCAACGACAAAACAGTTGTACGATCATTCCTTCATCAGTGACCACAGAATTAACATCTTTTTCTCTGTATTGTAGGCCTAATGTGCGAATTATTGATGAAAATATTGAACTGTAGATACTAAATCGTCAAATGATGATACACTTATGAGAAAGTACGAAAAAGAATGTAGGATGCTCGCGTAGATCTTCGTACAAAGTGTGAAACTTCCCTTTCAATAACCTAGAACTATAAAGAGGATGCACCTAGTATTGTCTACGTTTTCGTTTCATTTTATTTTTTCACCGAACAACAAGAGCACAAATCAGTCTTGTCATCAGTCTGCGGTAGCCCTTACAGACATGGACATGAAGTCTGATGTGGAGGACAACAGATACTGTTTGTTTATG
>JAGDQP010037031.1:0-18796 GCA_022664845.1 Lepisma saccharinum | reverse complement strand
AACCTTTTCGCCAGACGATTCAAATAAACATTTTCCCATCAATGAGGTCGGTTGTCTTTTTGATTTAAGAAAAAAAATAGGGGCTGACTTTTTAGTCCAGTTCATGCCGGGCTCGGGTCCCAGTGGAACTATAGGGAGTACTACCAATATCCTGAGGTCTACGAGTACCCTTGAATATTGTTGGACGTAGTACTGGGAAGAACTAAGACATCTGGAACCCCATTAATGAGGTAATTTCATCTGCGCAAAATACTTCTTGGCAGGCAACTTTATAACAACAACGCATATTTTAAATATGAATTCTGATGTTCAACTTCCCACAAAAATACCAATAAGCCCAGGGGATAAATTAATACAAATATCAAATTATGTGCAGCGGAACATCGGAGCGAAAATTTATTGGAATTGGATAGTGAATCTTTCAAAATATGGCCCCGCCAAAATTAGAGAACAGAATCTGAATATAGCATACACATTCTCTCCTCCTGTCTTCTGGTGACGACTTGTTCCCAGACGATCGTTACGGTTTTACAAATCGGCGGTAAAGCCCTTTGCAGCCCTATAGCCTAAATACTGCAGAAATCCCCGACCGAAAACAATGTCCGGTTTCTATCGAAATTCAGATATTCATTCTGAGACTAAGACTTGCCTTAATTGCAGTTTAGTTACTGCTTGGCCTATCTCCAGAGTACAACTTCAATTGCTTTCCGACGCAGTTGTCACTCGAACCGTGTGCTCCCGTCGACTGTGAGTAACTGTGTCTAGAATCGAAACAGTCCCTATATTTTTTTTTTTTAAAAAAGCAAAAGCATCTCAAAAAGTTATCAAATAACAGTGATCACGCCCAAAAATCGCTGTATCGTCGTGCTCAGTCAGTGCTGTGGCCATCTACATAATCAAAACCTCGCCTTATCCTCAATCACCTCTTTTTTAGCTGGAAGTAGAGAAACAGAGAGGAGCATGGGAAATTTGGGTCATTTACAGTTACTCTAGGGTCAATACCCTCTCCTGACCCAGCTGAATCATCCGTAGCTCTGCTCAGCACAATTTCTGAGCTACGGAAAGCACTTTTTGGTAGCTACTACAAATTCATATGCGTTAGTTATTCATATTACAAGAAATAAAATTACAATTAATAAATTCAAATATCCTTAATCTAAAGAGATAGAGAAAGAAAGAGAGAAAGAGAAAGCTGCCGGAAGAACAGTAGGAAATTATTAGAAGGGATAGCATTATTTACAAATTAAATATACATTCACAAGTAATACAATCAAGTTATTGAAGAAAAATTTGAATATTACAATTCTTTTTAAATTTAGTATGCAAATGACTCTAGTTTTTTTTCTTATACACGAGACGTAGTCACTTGCAATAAGTCAATGATGATTATGCTGCTGTTTAGCCAGTGTTGGGGATGTGGGACAGAGAAGTGGACATATGGTCCGGAGTATGTTGCGTGAAGTGTGAGTTTGATATCTTATACAGTGTATTGGATTTCTCGAAGGGCGTTTTCCTTATCAGACGGAAAGTGGTTTTGAAGGGTGATGGTTAAGAAACATAGCAGTTGATCTATGGTGATTGGTTGCTGGGCTGACTGGGGAGGTGCTGGTTCTTCTGGAAGACGTAAGTGGGCGATGTAAGCTGGTTTGTGTGGTTCTATTGTAGGACGTTCTTTGCACTTGTAACTGAAAGTTGAATGTTGTTCGTCATAGTTTGCATATTTAGGTGGATCTTGTAAGTTTCTACAATCTTTTGTCTTGTGTTTTCCTGAGCAGCATCCACAAGTTCAAATGTTAGGACATTTGTCGGTCGGATGGGCGTTATATGATTGACAGTGCTCACATCTTAACGGTAATTGTGGTGTAGAACGCGATGGCTCAACTCTGTATCTCCTTTTGTAGATGAAAGCTCCAGATGCCTGAAGGTTGTCTATAGTGGATTGAGGGTTTGTCAGCACTCTGACCATGTAACTTAGAGTTTCTTGTTGAGTTTTAATCCTGATACATTTGGTGACAGTGTGACCTTCCACTAGCAATTCCTGCTCTGCTTCTAAGTCTGAGATATTGATAGAAACGCCACGAATAACGACAGAAAGCATAGGAGATCGGCTAGGAGGTGGCTGTTGATGGATGGGTTTGCTGTTCATTGGTGTGAGTTGAGCATGGGAGCCAAATATTTTAAAACTGTATTTATTTCTGACTAGAGTAGAGTCAGGAGACTTTATGATGATGCCGTTCCTTGTTGGTATAATTTGAGAAATTTTGGCTCGCGATACATATAGCAGAAATCTGTTCAGAAGTAATTTTAGTGTTTGATACCTTGCGTCAAAGTTTTTCAGGAGATAAGCATGAAGAGATTCAGATGATGAACGATTGGAAGTGAGGTTGTGACATTCGTTTCAGAATCGGAGTAGTTCATTTGATGATATGATTTGCTTTCGGAGATGCTGAGCCTATGCGATTTATTAGTAGGAGGTGAGTTGGAACTGCCTGGATGATGAACGGTCGTGCTACGTTTGTGTTTGGAAGATTTGCTCAGTGATGAAAATGTTGGTGCAACTGCAGATGATGTTTGTTATATTGTCTTTTGTCCGTTGTCATGATGAAAAGATGATTATCAGTCTATGTGTAATGACTGCAAAGGGATATCTCAGATTAACTCGCACCCTCCGACACTGAGCAGTGCCGTCAATCCTATTGTGGATGTACACGTACTGTTTCTCGCTAGTGCGTATGCAACACTAGACCACCGGAAACACGTTAATTACCCACAGATAAGCTAGATTTGAATTGTCTGCCGTGAAGACCTAGTCTCACCATTTACACTGTATATTCATGATTACATAAACCTTGGTAATTCATAAACTAATAATAACATTATAAATGAAAATAAGTTCTAAAGTAACTATTTAAAAGCACAAAATAATAAAACATTATTTCTTTCTATTGTAATAAAACAAATAAAGAATAGCAAACCATCTCTGTATCTTAGCTAGTCAATGTTCAAGATCGTTTTCAGTAACGCCATCTATTGATGATAATTACAACTCTGAGCGTTTAGAAGCTTCGCTCCATGAAAAATCGTAGCGAAAACGGTATTCAAGCAATAACGAACATCAATAATGTTTAAAACACATAATAAATACTTTGTTAAACAATAGCTCTTGTTTTTTATCTTTTTATAAATCAATTCCTTAATATATCCAAAATATGCCGATGTGGAACGAGACATATCCATAACATTCCATAGACAAGTCGTAGGGAAGATAATCGTATAAACTATCTGCTCTTTTCAACTGTTAGGTCCCGAGACCGAGATTGTAATATTGCCTGGCGGCAACAGTTGGACATCTCTTTAGCGAGAATTAATTGATTGAATTGTAAGTAACGTCCAAGACGAACTGTAATACAATTAATGCCACTAGGTAGGCAGTTGGGCTGGGCAGTACTTCCAGCCACGGACGTCGCGTTATACTGCGTTCTCATTGCAATTTGTATGCTACGGGTCAAATGGACAAGAGAAAGGATCTAACTAAAATTCTTGGAAGTAGGACCAATTTACAGTTTTGACGGAAATTCGGAAGCGACGCGAATGTTTATAACTTTCTAACGAGAAAATGTCAGCTTATTCTTTCTCTTATAAAGATAGGCAAGCTTTACTTTTATTTTATAATTATTCGTGAGGACCATAAAACTGTCGACGTCGGGCCGCCATTTTGAGATCAATGACTCATTGTCGGTTTTCGAATAGAAGGTGTTAACATTTTCTGAATTGCGATGCTCATAGAATTCCCGAGGCTTACAGTTTCAGAAGTGCACAGTGAATGAGTGAAATATCTTTAAGTAAAAGATCGCTCTTCGGTCATAAAACGAAAGTGGATGAGAAGAACCATAGGCGTCTCAGTAGGGTTATAAAATTCAACAGAAGGTCCAGAAGTGCACAAATGAAAGTTAGTTACAATGTACACTTCATGCAACGACTTTTCCAGAGGGTGACACCTATTTCTATCAGGACAATTTACACTGTCGCAGAGCTCCTATTATCATATATTCATTACAAGAGCATGACATGAGTCCACATTACTTCAATTGGCATCCCGTCGCCCTCTTCTCAATCCAATTGGAAACTAATGGGATGAGGTGGAAAGGACTGTTCAAGCAATACCTCCTCCAGCAGTAAATCTGTGTAAGTCGCAATACATTATACATTTGCATGTTATAGTATCCATCAAGAAAGTTTTCATTGATTTATTGCACTACCCAAGCTGTTGTGTTGCCCAAAGCGAATGCTAGAAGGTACTAGATAGATAGGTGTAACTAATGAAGGGGTACGTACTATAGTCTTTGGGTTCCAGAAACACAATAATTACGTAATGGTTTGGTACATCAGCTTTGTACATTTACTTACATTATAAATAAACATTTATGTAAAGAGCAGGGATAGTTGAATGATAACAAAATAATAATTTTAGTATTTCCGAAATAATATTTTTTCCGGTATAAGATACACTAAACATACTCAAACAATTTTTGTTACCCTAAACATTTAATTCTGTAAAACATCAGTTTCATCTCTGAGTGTGGCAAAGAGAAATTCTTTTTACTTATCCTCACTCCCCCTCCTCTCCAAAAAAAAAGTCTGACACTATTACTGCTCAGCCCAATGTTTGCTCAAAGAACGGAAGAAAAACTCCTTTCAACACATACAAGCACACACAAAAGGAGAAGAAAAGTAAAAACAGGAAAATAAAGAAAAAAGGATTGGCCAATCACCACACGTGGGACATCGCCTCGAGAGCCAGGCTAATGCAAGTGATCAACGGGGGGACAGAGTGTGAGAAGAGAATCGATTTCATGGCCTGGAGATGCAATCACCGAATGCTGTCTGCACCAGTCCCTACTCTACAATGAAATCCATTAAACGGCCGCCAGCCAGAAGAATGGAGACAACAAAGAAAAGAGAGGAAGGATGTATGAGTGAGTGAATGAGTGAGAAAGAGAGAGAGAGAGAGAGAACTAGAACAAAAAGGGAAAAGAGAAGAACTGATGAAATCTGTATTCAACTAGAAAACATCTATGTTCCTTCAGAACAATGCACAAGCTCATTTTGCCTAACACAAAAATGCCACATAAAAAGACAGCTCATTCATCCTTTTTAAATAGTAACTTGAAGTTGATCCGCACTATGTAGAAGAGTGTCTTACTGATATATATGATTTTTTATATACATATTTGTTTTCTTTAGGTTGTAGAACATTGTCAAAAGTTCTTTAAAATCAAACTAAGTTTGATAAAAAAAGGTTTAATTAAATTTGAGCCCTGCTCTTTGTGTCCTGAAAGTATGATTCCTCTTTACATATTTTGTAATTTTTTCTAGCTGTTCACTTCAAATTCAGATGCTTCAAGAAAACTGAAGACAGAAATTAAGGTGTATGCGCGAACAAATGTCTATGTGACATTTTGGTAAAAAAAATTGAGTTATTTACGAAACAAAAGTCTCCGATGTGTCCTTGATATGTATCTGAACATGGTTTGAGCATATTGCAACAAATAGCCTCGGTATTCAGAAATTTCTGGAGGGAAATGCAATCCAAAAACCATGGAACAAAAGTCTATGTTACATGTTCTTCCCGTGAGTGAATGCATGCTTAAATAGTAGGGATGGGCAAAAAATAGAGTAGCAGCTATTTTTAACTGCTACTTTGCTAAATTCCTATCCTGCTACGACTGATGAAAAGTAGCCCCTACCTCTACTGCTACTTTTCTCCAAACTTCGCGAAGGGAATAAACAATAGCTGGTTGATGAAAAAAGCAGGTGGCAGTTGTTACTTTATTTTCTATTTCTAGGAGTCATTCTGGAAAGGAAATATCGGCCGCGTGACACCACATGTTTTTACTCATGGCCGAGTCATGAAGTAGTACTTCATAAAGAAAACTGACAAGCCCCCGCTAGCAAGTGCTTGCTTACCGCTGTAGTTACTGCATCGGACAGCTATTCCGGTCACCTGGGTTCGGTTCTTGGCAGGGTGATTTTTAGAAAGAAAACAATTTTTTTTTTTTTTATACATATACGCATTTTCAAATTATATAAATTTCACTAACCGTTGGGTTGGTTAGGTTAATTCAGGTGCGGTGAACTTTTGACCACACGATTAACTCTAATTTAAGGCAACGGTAACAGTTGGTTTTGGTGTCAAATTCTGAGACGATACGTTCTATTCCGAACGAGTCGTCATTTTCTTTGTCTGTTTATTATCAGCAAAAAGAAACAGGACAGTACATTCCTAATGTTTCGTTTCATTATACAATATAATAAATAATGTTTTGTGCGCGGCGGTAACGTTGCGGTCATGGGTAGGAACACTGGTTTAAAGCCGACAGCTCAGTGATAGAGTGTTGGATTAGCATTCGAGAGGTCGTAGGTTCAATACTAGCGACCGACGCTCTTGACTGAGTTTTTCTGTCCCACCAGGACAATGTTGGATGATATCTTCAACTTATACCCTGGCTGACACCTTCCCGCATCCTTTCCCCTTCCCTATCCCAGCCTGAGTCTTAGATGCCTGACAACCATAAATAAAATATTCGAATTTGAAGGCCGCAGCCGAAGTTTTTCATGGTCTCCCTCAGATTCACCAGGAATATGCCGCGATGTTATGCAGTGTTCGATTTGTAGCAAAGGATAGTTGGGATTTCCTCCTCTGCAAAAATCTTCCCTGGCTCTGTTTACAGGGAAGATCCCAAAATACCGTATAATACATATCTCACTAATTCTTCCTCTCTCGAAATTGTACAAATCGAACACTGATGTTACGGTAAGTAAGGCTCTGGCTGATACTTTGTTTATTTTCTACCTAACTCATCCCGACCTGCCAAACATAGTAAAAGCTCAAAAATAAATTTAACCCGAAGCAATTATTACGTAATAAGTATTTTTACTAGTCTCCTCGTTTGTACTGTCAAACAGTTCTCATTTATAGCCTACGGAATTTCAACTAACTCTTAACTTTTAATCATATTTGTACTAATTATTGGCGAAGAGATTATGTAACTGACTCTCTAAAAGCTCCGATAATTACATACAATAGTTTTCCGACAGTTATAATATGTACTACTCTACCAAGTGCTAACAGCAGTCTATCACTCTACTATTCAGATAACAAACTACAGAAAATTAAGTTTGTCTAAAATGGTGCTTTACACTGTTTTTTAAGTTGGGTTCGAACAACTCCCATTCAAAAAGGTTTCTCCTAAACTGCTATTTTTAACAGATATTTGAAAATAGAAGTTACTGCTATCACTGCTACGAAAAAGTAGCCGTTTTGCCCACCACTATTAAACAGTGTGTTGGATTGATAGAACAAAAGTCTATGTGATAGTGTCCCTGCATCTCGAGTTATAAGCGAGAGATGCAAGGACACTATATGTGACAACATTCAGCGCCACACCGTTCTGCGGACAAGTTTCAACTTCTCTACCGTTTTTCTCAAAAGAGGCAAAATGTAACATAGACATTTCTTCGCGCATACGCTTCAATTGTCCCAGTAAAGAAAATGCACCCCAACCCCGACGGTCTAATTTTTGCCACCATCGGCCCGGCGTCTTTAAATGCAATCCACCGGCGGCCCGACGCCAGATAATCCTGTTGTCAAAGTGGCCTAAAGAACGAAGCTAGGAGTGATCTAACTAGCTTAAACTGATCCTTGCAGTGTACAAATCACACCGTACATTTTGTGAAAATGGTTGGTAAAAGGGTGGGAAGGTTTTTTGCCTCCCTTGTCCCGACTATGATGTTGAGATTTGATAGGGACTAAGGAAAATGCCGACCATGTCCTAACAAGGCGGGAATATGACGACAAGAATAGTCTAGAAAAAGGCGGGACAACTATTTGAGACAATCAGCAGAAAACAATTGCAATTAAAATCAGTGATATTCACGATACATCTACAATAGTCATTCATTTCTGCATTATAGAGATTAAAAAATCAATTGCAAATGTCAGTTAGGATCGTCGGGCTTCACTCGGCACTTGTTTTGAACCGTGACTCTACACCGACGGTTGAAATGTGGGCGGCAGCATTTGTATGGGCTGAATTCTGGCCGAGGGCTGTAGCTCTTTAATATTAAAATATGCTTATTACATTAAACATATTTATCTCTTAATTTCATTCATCTTTTTACAGACATCTGTATTGAAAAATATAAAAAATACAAAGCAAGCAAATACAATGAAATTAACTACATTTTTTATGTTCTTGTTTCCATGTTCAAAATATTGAATTTTAAACTAAATTTCAACGAACATTTAATTTCGTTAATAGGGCGTTAATCTATGACATAGATTTCGCTTTATGTGTGTTTTCTAAGGCGACATATTACACTTATTGATAAATACAAATTTAATAGTGCAGCGATGATCAAGGTGTTAAAGAAGAAAGTATTCTTTATTTTTATTTGTACATGATGGTGAACAACGCGTAGCAACTCAATTCTAGACTGCCTGTTAATACCGAAAAAAAATTTGCAATTTCACAACGTGGAACCACGGATGAGCGGATAAGACGACGAGCTACTAACAAGAAATGCAGAACGTTCCTGTGTTCGAACCCCACAGCAGCTACTAGAATTATTTACTGTTGGAAAATTACCACCGTAAATCATAATTAGAGCAACGGATAATATGAAATTAACTGTCTGTATACCAATAGACAGCATTCATGCTTTGTTTCGGCCAACAAACAAGTTTCTTATAGCCATATGCTGTGCCGACGGCGGCAAACGCCTGATGTCCGACTGTGACTGTCGGGAAATGTTCGGACCGACGCCAGCCAAAATGAGCATTTTTCTGGAAGGTTTTTGTTGCCTTTGAGGTTGTCGGTCCGACGGTCGGAAACCGAGTGCGGCTCGACCTTGACCGGTGTCGGCCAGCGGAGGGCCGATCCTGTTTTCTCCATTGGTGTCATCACTTAGAATACCAGAGCGAAAAGGCAAACTCGTTTATGCTGGGGGTTAAAACAACTAAAAGGCAGCTTAGACTATTCTTAATCAGAATCAAGAATGCAAATTCAATGTATTAGTTTCAAAACTTTACTTTTCAGCAAACCCAGTTCAGGTTTAAATAGCACCAGCATACTTTAATCATGCCCATATTCTCATAAATATTTAGCGTAACTGAAACTAATCTAAAACAAATAGAACTTGTACACCTTATTCTGTAACATATTCTGTGACATTTAACATGGCTTCAACATCAAGTTCATAAAATAATAGCATAATCAATAATTCCACCAGCATTCATATTAACAACCAACAGTCGTCTAGCCATAAGTAGGAGGAGCGCAGATATCATTCCAGAGATAGCAGGTCGAAGGAAAAAGGGTATAAGTTCCACATATAATATATTTTCAAAGTATCATAGCACACATCTAAACAATGCACACGCATCTTAATGTTCTAGCAATTACCACACATAAGTTCACGCAAACATGCAAAATATCATCTTTAATCATGCAGGAAGTTGTTATACTCTACATCACCACAACACCATGTCCCTGAAGAACCGACAGAGCTATATAATAATAAAGCGAATACAACCAAATTCTGAAGAATATTCGCACATAGCCAACAATGTGCTTCATAATTACCATAGATAAAGAATACTATAGATATCGCGCTGCCATGTATTTGATATGGTCCCCGTTTCCCTGCCCTCTAGCGTTTGACAAGATAAACTACGAAAGAAAAAAAGAAGCTAGGGTACTAAGCGCAATATCAGCATTTTTAATATTATATGAAGAACCGTCTTAAGGCTCAATCCAAGTGGAGTTTCCCGTCTTTTTCGTTGTACGTCCAATATTCAAATTTCAGTAGAGGAAAACAGAAATTAACATCACGGATCATAGTTCGTTCCGTCCTTCAATAATAAGTACAATTACTTTTAATTAAATGCTAGTAGTAACTGCAGGATTAATCCTGCAGTTACTACTGGTTTATTATTAATATTAAAATATTAAGTTTATTATTAATATTCTAAAAAAATACTAATTGTACTTATTATTGAAGGACGAAACGAACTTTGGTCAGTGAAAGTTAATTTTTGTTTACCTCTACTGAAATTTGAATAATGGACGTAAAACGAAAAAGGAGGGAAAAGCCACTTGGACTGAGCCTTAAGAGCGCATCCTTCTGTTGCCGTTATCGATACTTAGAAAGGTATACAGAAAATTTAACTTAACGTTAGTCCTCAAAGTATCTTTTGCCAACGTTCGTGCAGCGGGCAGGCTGTAAAACTGCGGGATCTTGGACGCAAAGGAGACCTAAGTGCTACCGAAAGTCTGCATCATTGGCGAAGGATTTCCCATGAAGGGGTGATAGAAGAGGTGGATAATCTATTGGCGGCGCAAGGTCCAGGGGGTACGGTGGATGGCACACTGTCTCATTCCCGTCAATGTGGATTATCCCAAGTCACGCGTCCCACATGCCGCCTGGCATTGTCGACAAGGAACAGAACATCCTTGTGATTCATCAATGCTGGTTCCTTCTGTTGCACACGCTCCAACTGCTGCGAGTAGAGGTAAACCATTTTTGGCAAGTTTCTGGGTCCTATTTTTAATAAAAGTCAGCGAACCTATGCTGCAATGAGAAACAAAGAAAGGAGAAAGTTTCGCACAAATATTTGCGCTGTACTCATTTGAGTGTCGTCTGCCCTGAAGGCTAACATCTCCTGGCGCGTTGATTCAAAAATTGTCCTCTACGGTCGATCATAGCACTTTCCGCTGCTGCCTGCCCGATTTGGTTGTTTAGAGTAGACGAATTCTTGACTCAAACGTCTGCTACTCGCTAACCCGGAGTGTTGTTACAGTGTCACGCGATAGGAGTAGATTCGCAACCAAGCTCTGCATAATGTTCTCAGACACTTTAAGAAATTGTGCTGGCTCTGCAGATCGGCAGTTTTTCCTGGTGTTAACAGCTACAAACCACTTGGCGACTAGTCTACTACATACAAAGTATGATCTTACGAGGATGTAGATGTGCTGTGAGGCTCACGATCCCGCGGTGACAAACCGTATGAGGGTTTCATATAGAACCAACTTTTCGTCACTGGTGAGCAGTCAAACTAATATGAGTGTGGTGCGGCGCTAAAAGAAAAACGGCAAACATTTTGTCTATGTTGGCTTCAGACAGTGTGTAGGGTACCCATTTGCTCAACTTGTACGACTTCCCTCTGCGTTGCAACTGAAATCTGACTGTTTCATCGGAAAATTAGAAGCGTTCGGCAAGCTCATCACACATTTGGCTGCTGTCCTGCTCTATGGCCGCCTTCACGGTCTCATCATCCAGGGCCTGTGGGCGCCTACTGGGAGATTCATCACACAAGAACAAATCTCTATATCTAAATTTCTAGAATAAATGATGGGTTCATTCACATCATTATCTCAAAAGCATGACGTATTCGCCGACTTCATTCGGCTGCTGGTAAGACTACCGTAAAGTCATAAAGCAGACAACCCAGAAATAGTTGTATCGACACCTTTATTTGTCTTCGCCCTTACTTGTGATATGACTGTTTTGAGTGTGCAATTATATCAGTGATCATGTCTTCTCATATGGCGTCAAAAACAGCAGCTTTTTCGTTACCTCGTACCGTATGTGGTTATGGTATCGCTGGATACGTGTAGGCGAGGCAAGGTCAAAGTTTCAAATATCATGTCTGTCCATCTATAATTTCGACAGAAGAACTACTAGGGCTACGAAGGTGGTTGAGGTGTCGTTCGGAAGATATCGGCGTAACTTTTCCAATGGCACATAGTGGATACTGGCATATAATGGATCCACATTGGACACTCGCTGCTGAAACTTGAGAGTAACACATGTGCACGGTCTCCCGACTGGGCTCCACCTCGCTTATTTGTACAATGCATGATTATAGTAAAGAACATTCACTTATAATTACACTTTTGACTCCTAAACCTGTTTTTACAACGCAACGACATTTCCCATAAAGATTGTCGCCGGAGAGTTTTGCTGTTAAAGCAGTCCTTTGTATACAAATAAAGCCAAGTATTGGACGCACAGCTCACCTTTAGCTTTTTATATTTCTAAAAATTATGTAGGAACAATTATAATCTTATAACAATAATTAAGCTGTTAGCCGTTGTGCGACTATGAAAATCTACGAAACAAGTAGTTTAAAATTATAGTTTAATAGTAAGAAGTGTGATATTAGATAAATTATCACGGCGCAGATATTCCCAAGAAATTTCCATTTAAGGCATTATAATACGTTTTTCTTTCATGTTTGCTTAGTTATTATTACACTCGTAGGAGAATTAAAATGTAATATTATAGTTTATATCTGTAGTAAAATTTAAAACTTGGAAATTCTATGCTACCTCCTGGTGATGCAGAGAACCTAAATTATTAGAGTAGACTTCAGATACTCCCCAGATAACATAACGGCATACTTGACTTTCGGAAACAGTATCAATTGTCCAGCCAAGACTACTGTAAAATATTGGATGTTATCTGAAACTTTCTTATAATGTGTGGAACCTGTAGTTCGACGATAAACGTTTAGGAGGCTGCAGTCTCTATACTTCCTCGAATCTGTCAGACTAGCCAAACTAGTTAATCTGAATTTTCTTTGTAATTTTATAGTTTTGACAGCATTGTCCCAAAAGAAATTGTTTCTCACTCGGGGGAGTATCAAAAGTTACTCCATATCAGGAGATGAGTTATCTTAATTCTAAAAATCTTTGTGTGCTGATGAACTTGGGTGGTTATTGCAAAATGAGAAGTCTTGTAGCAGCTGTTTGTTCTTAATTCCATTAACGATGAGAAAAATCTTTACATATGTCGACTCCAGAAGCCAAGGAGTATAAGTGCATTTTTGAATTTAAGAAAAGGTTGGAGATAATCTTTTGTATATTGTTGGAAATATATGTGACACAAAACTGTCATATTTTTCTTACAAATAAATCTTAATGTGTTCAAGTATAAAACATGGCAACTTTGTGTGACATATATTTCGGCTACAACTTATTTATTTCAAAATGCACTTATACCCCTAGGCTTCTAGAGCCATCATATATTAGTTTGTTCATACTGTTGCTTATCCATACTATTGTTCACGACCAAGTTCTCGATGAAAGCATTTTGATTCAAACTCAAGTATACCAAGTTGCTCTACTAGATTAACAAATACTCAAATTCTAGTGGGAATGTATCACATCAGCAAGTACTAAAGAACAAGCGAGTTCATTTTGAAAAATGAACTCCGGTTTATTGTCCCAAATGTCGCGCACTTCTCGATAGCATATTTTGTTAATTAAAAGTTACCTTTTCAGATGTTGAAATTTATAATTGCAGTTAATTTAATATACCGAAGTTAACTATCGGTTATATAATACGTGTCAAGAAACCAAAATAAAATAATACACAACTTAAAGTGTATGATTCTATCCTTTTATTAGTTTTATGTGCAATGTGATGATCTTTCTTGCGAAATCTATTAATAGAAATGCCCTACTGTTCGTCATTTTGCAATTTACCGTTAGATTATTCGTTACACAAATATGTCAATAATTAAAGATAACAGGAGCATGTAAATTTTCTACACGGTTCACAGAGCTATAATATGCTTCAATTAAATACAAAATAATATTTGAGTTAACAAAAGATGTAAACAATGAATATGTTTCTTGTATTTGATATATATACAGTATGTCCTGCATTAGACGTAAACATACAAGCTATAGTCTATTTCCATTTCTTGAGTAATTCTTTGACCATTTAAACATCATGGTCACCTATTTTAACAGCTTTCAGTTAGTTTCCATAATTCATCTAATACAGCATCATAATGCAAATGTGCACTGATAAACATGTCATCCCAACATACGGAATAATATTTATATATTTGAAGACCACAGGAAAAGAACGTACTTTGATCATTTTATTGATTTTACAGCAGAGCGTTTTATCAATCAAGTTCATAATCAACATTATGTAAATCTGATAATCAAATAAAGAATTTCTTGCAATAGATGGACTATGCAGTATCCACATTCTCTTCTTGCATAATAATTTGTTAAAAAGATCCTTCAAAGAGCAGATGGAACTCCCATATCAATATAGCAAAAAATTGACAAAGTACTTTCTTTTCCTGTGGTCTTCATTTGTTTTACTGGTTAATGTAGGGATTTAATCAAATGTTGGTTAATACCAGGAGTAAAAGAGAATTGCTGCAACAAAGAAGAGTGTTGTTCCAGAATGAAGAGCAAATATTTCAGACAAAAATCTATAACCATTTCCACTTATCTTATAAAGTGTCAAAGGGAGTAATCTTCACTAAAAGTCTAATTTCTTCCAAGAAGATTCTTCTTCTAACATCTAACCTGACTTTGAAAAACAAATGTTTCAATTCCACATTGATTTCTTCCTTTTTTGAAAAATATTTTTTCTGCTAGATTCAATTTCTTCTTAAGTGTAAGGCAACGCTTAGCTAGACTGCGTGTCCCCATTTTTCACATGTAATTGTAATGCTCGTTCTTTATGTGATAGTCCATTCCGTTTATGAATATTGTGTGAACTTACTACTTGTTTCGACATATTAGTGCCTAGAAAAGAAACAACAAAACAATATTATATTTATATTTCACTTCTATGAGCGCAACCTAATTTTCTTACGAAGTGAAATAAGAGTGAACTATTTAATCACTGTGCTGCAAACGAGAGAAATGTTTTTACAGAAAGAGTGACGAACAGCAAACAAAGCTTTCGACTCAGTAATAAACTCCCAAACTGTTAAAACTTGAATAACTTTACAGCAACAGACAATGAAAGGCCCATCGAAGTAGGGTTTGAAAAGTATGCAAAATTGCCGCGCTACGGACACCAATCAAAAGAATTGGCCACATAGTGACACCTTGTGCACAATTTTGGCCACCAGTTCTTTTCTCTAAATCATTAAATTTACCTGCATCAAGACAGTGTTACCGCTCACCACCGTTCTGTATTTTACCTTCTGCCACGAGTGCATTGTTTTCTACGCATTTTCGGCACGCCATCGTAGGTACTACAGTTTGGTTCGTACGCCGCCACCACAGCTGTGTGAGTGTGCTTTAAAATTGCTCGTTCGCCGTCGCCGTTCAATCTCTCGTTCACTGCAACGCATCGCCGTGTTCTTTTCACAATCTGCTTTTGTAAGTACTGTTTCTGGCAGACAGATGACGCGCACCAGAATGATGGTGCACATTTATGTAATTTATGTTTAATGTCAATAAAACATGTTACGAGACAACCAGTGAATACAAATGGCCACCCAAAAATTCTTCAAGTGGCCTTATTGGTCACCAAATTTTACAGAACTTCTTAAACACTGCATCGAAGTGAAGCCATACGATTGAACATGGAATATCCATCCTGTGTGGTTTTACCTGCTAATTATTTTTTAGAATGAATTGTATCACTTGTTGATGCTAAAGGGTTACAGTAGATTTGATGAACAATGAAGTTATGTGTTATTTATTAACATATTATAAAGTAAAATAACCTAACTTGACATAACCTTCTCGATTTTGGATCATTCTATTGACTTTTGACTAGGATTATGCCAACACCATAGTTTTTTTAATTCACCTTCTATCGAATGAGTTTGCATCGATCGTTCCTTGGGCTCCATGTTTTCAAACTTACTACTTAATATATGAAATCAGCAGGGGTGTTTTTCTATATACATATAATTCACAGCCATATTCAATCCACTACTGGATGAGATCTCCCCCTGAGGGAGGAGTTGATCTACTGCTTTCACGCTGATCAGATGAGTTAGGAGAGGAGAGCCGAAGCTCTCAACAGTGATCGCCACTGTATTTTACTCACAGCAGCTCCTCAATTGCATAACGAGTTAGTTGAACTCAGGTTAGATTCTCCCTTTTATATTCCGTCCATGTTTTGCCTCCTTATTTCTGTGTTAATCGTTCTACCTGTGCGTACTGCATTTGGAAATTCGAGATAATATTGCTTCCTTCCTACGAATTTTTGAAAGCTGATTCCCGGAATGGAAACTGCCACCTTAGATTAGGTTTGCGGAACCTCCTACTTCCAAGGGACCGAGCGATCTTGCTTAATACACAGTTAAGATGAAATATCATTAATTAACTGTTCAAGACGTGTCCGACTCAAAACTAAGTAGAATGGTCGTAAAACGCACGATTCATTTTCTTTTAGTCATAAAGCGCACGATAAGCTGTATGGTCGCAAATTGCACGGTCGTAAAACGTACGGACTCAATAGTAATGAAAGTAATTCATATTATTGTATTTCTCTGATTTTCAAATAAATACACTATTACACTACATATTTTAAGATTTTTTGTATATAATTTTCGTTTTACAAAATATATATATATATATATATAATATGCATGTAGAATACATTTTGAAGCAGTCATACAGAAACCTATTCGGCTGCCAACTTCTTCAGAATTAGTCGTTTTCATCAGTTCCGATTCACTGCTCCAAATAAGAGTGATTTGAGACAGATTCCATTCATCGCTGTTTGGAGTAGTGAGTCGGAACTGTGAACCGTGTACGCGTTAGGTAGGCCGATTTTCATACAGGCGCTTGCCCCCTGCTTTGCTTGAGATTTGGCTGAATTGCCAACTGAGTACGTGTTCTATTTATAATAAGAGTTTCTATTGGCTACTCATAGATACCGTAATCACGCGGGGAGCGCCTGCAACAAAACCCGACCTTAATTATTATGTATTTGTTCTAAACGGGAGTTTGATCGTAATCACTAAGTGACCCAATTTCATCAGGCAGGAAAGTACCAAAATGGTACCTTCAACTTGGGCCCCGGCCAGCTCCTTCCCTTATCCTTTCCCCTACCATATTCCAGTCTGAGCCATAGATATCTAATAAAATATTTTGCTAATAAATTTAGGACCACGATCATTACAGTTTATGAGAAAGATACATGCAAAATTGTTATCTTTCATCGTCGCAAGCCACCTACGAAAATAAATAATTTACAAACTGCACTTTAGAAATGGTACTCCCCGGATCGTTGGAATCATGAATTTAAGTTTAGGTGGAACAAAATTAGTTTAACGCTTACAGGGTTCACAATTCCGATTCACTGCTTCAAGTAGACGTGAATGGAATCTGTGATGTCATAGATTCAAGTCAGAGGCACTTGGAGCAGTGAATAGGAACTGTTTAAAACAACTTATTTTGAAAGATAAAGTGTTAACCGAATATTCACACTTTAATTTGTAATTTAAATGGTGCACAAAATGTTTAAAGTAATCTAAACTAACCCAACATAAAACTAACGCAATAGTAATTTATGAAAAATTTAAAACGGTTGATTTAATATTTTTAAATCCCTAGAGAATGAATATCACTATTGGAAGATCAAACACTGTAGGGAGTTAGTAAGGATTATTACATTTAATGCATTAAATTCGGTCGGCTACTTTTGATAGATATCACTTATTTTTAGCCACTATATACCAGTGTGTGAAGTGCCTTTAGGCAGGGGTGGATTTCGGCCATGGCCTAGCCGGGCCACTCTGAAACTTTACAAAGACCTAGCCAGACCAGGCTAAATCCTGCTGTAGTCCGATATACTTCAATTTTGTTCCGTGGATAAACAAAAATTACTTTACAAAATTTGTCGCATTAAAATTTAAATATTGTATCAGCTGGCTGTTAAAGTTATTAATAGATAGTCCGTGACAGTGCCAAAGCTTAGTGCTTGCCCAGGGTACCTTCCAGAGGAAGCTCTCCGGAGAATTGCTGTATATACACCTCTGAAGGTGCTGTTGAAGTTCTTGTCGATTTTAAACTAGGTTCCATACATATGCTATTACCAGTATCTAAACTAGAATTCCCCACCATCCTGTCCTGCAAGGAAGCTTTTAGTGACATTGTCCTAGCATAAGGTGACCATATTTTTTCCAGTGATTCCGGGGATAAATGCAACAATGATACGTCAAAATAGGCAAAGAAGATACTTATAAGGGAAGCTCTTCAAGAGAGTGAAGAACAATTATCTCAAAAGGAATCTTAAAGCCTTAAAAAATAGAATCAGAATTTCATTGTTGTGTTTTCACCATGAGTAATTTAATTCATTTTTTATAACAATATAAATTTAAAAACATAACAATTGGAAATATTTAAATTCAAAATTAACAACAATGTTATCATTTTCTAAATACATTTAATACACAAGCTAGAGTCTCGTTTCGGACAATGTCGTAAAACTACCTTCGAAACAGCAGAGATCGAAATGGAAATGTATTGTTGGAATTTATATATATTATGTTGCAACAAGATTAATAACATAATATTTGATCTGCTTTAAAACATTAAAACAATAATCTTTTCATTCCAACAATCAGAATAAAATAACAATTGAATTTAAACAAAATAAAAAAAAAAACATTTTTAAAGCAGGAAAATCTCGTCTAATGCCTTCCCAGGAGGCAACGTACCAAGAATAGAAGATATATTCCCTCGCTGAATTGCGATACTGAGGCGCTGGATTAGGAAGGTGGTTGAGCGAGCATCACCTGAAACGATCTGTACTCGCCGACCAACTTCTTTAATAAAATTAAGGCCTGCCGTGCCCCAGGTACTACTTGACTCAATTGCGATCGCAACAAAAATATACTGTGCAAGTAGATTAGAGTATTTTCGATTTTTATCGGCCTCTCTACGAATAGCAGCACCACCCGCTTTCAAGGAAGAATGAGTAACATTTGAAATGGCGAATGTATCAGCGCAGG
>JAGDQP010037030.1:5289-18796 GCA_022664845.1 Lepisma saccharinum | reverse complement strand
GATTTTTTGTTACAATTTGAAGAAAACTGTTACAGAATCGTATCACATGCTTGTCGAAGCTTTCGGTGATCATGTTCTTGGTAAGTCTCAGTGCTGTGAGGGGTTTAAAAAATTTTAAAGTGGCGATTTTGACGTGAGAAACAAAGAACGTGGAAGACAACCGAAAACGTTTGCAGAGAGCGAATTGCAAGCTTTGTTGGATGAGGATGACACTCAAACGCAACAACAACTCGTGGATCAATTAAATGTGACACGAAAAGCAGTTTCCATACTTTTAAAAGCCATGGGCAAGATTCAGAAAGTGGGAAAGTGGGTTCCACATGCATTGACTGAACGACAAGAGGATAACCGAAAAACCACTTGCGAAATTCTGCTCGCCAGGTACAAAGCGAAATCATTTCTCCATCGAATTGTGACTGGTGACGAAAATTGCATCTATTACGAGAATCCTAAGCGTAAAAGATCATGGGTAACTCCAGGAGAACCGGTGACATCGACTGCAAGACCAAATCGCTATGGACGGAAGACAATGCTTTGTGTTTGGTGGGATCAGAAGGAAGCGATCTATTATGAACTGCTGAAACCTGGCGAAACCGTTAATACCCAACGTTACCGGCAACAAATGATCGATTTGCATCAAACTTTGCGTGAAAAGCGACCAGAATATAACCAAAGACAACATAAAGTGATTGTGCTTCACGATAATGCACCATCCCACAGAGCAAAACTGATCAAGGAAACGATTGCGACGTTTGGCAGGGAAATCCTTCCGCATGCGGCTTACTCACCAGCCTTGGCACCTTCCGAGTTTCACTTATTTGCATTCAAGGGACACGGACTTGCTGACCAGCGCTTCACATCTTTCGAAAATGTACGAAAACGGCTCGATGACTGGTTTGCAGCACACGGGGCACAGTTTTTTTGGACTGGCATTCACACATTGCCGGAACGATGGCAGAAATGTATAGCTAGCGATGGCCAATACTTCGAATAAAATAGTTCATAGCATCCAGCCACTGTGTCTTTTCTGTACACAAATTCCGGTTTCATATTTACGCTCCTAGTACGCCCTCTCTGAAAAAATCAAGTTAAAAGAGAAAACGAAAATTATTTGTACAGAAAGGTGATGCCCTTTTAGCTTTATTATTAGCTCCTATTTTAAATGCAGTGGCTGGAAGTTTATTCAACCGATAAAATGTCTTAACAATTTCAAAACATGGCATTCATTCCAGAAAATGCAAGTGCACAAATGTATTCCATTTAAGTCTCATCAAACACGTTTGGATAATAAAGTGAATGAAATTTTAAATCGAACTGATCTTTCTACAGAAGAAAAATGAAAATGTATCAACAAGCATTACAACGTTATTTAGAATATACTCACAATCACACAAATCAGTTTTATTACTCGTTTACAATTCTCAATGAAGAAATATGTTACTCATGATTCAATATATTATTAGTTCAGTGCGAAAATCATTTACTAAAAAGGCTCAATTATTATTAAATCTCCTGCAGGCTTGCAATTGAATCAGTTGGGATCAGACTGGTCCAGTATCTTTAGATAATAGACTCATTCCCGGTACAAATATTATTGATCTTATTAATGACGCAGTAAGAACTCGAATGTCTGCTAAAAATCCAGTTGGCATTCAGGAATTTAAAGAATTATTACTAAATAATATCCCGCTAGAATTAGTTAATTTTCAATACGGTGCAGGTGTTAGCTTCATCAATGTTATAAAGCCTAGTAACTTAGTAAAGAAGAAGAAAAGTAATAAAGAGAAATACTGTTCATATAGGAATCAAGAAACGTTTTTCTTCATTATTTAAAAATGATAAGGAAAATAAATTTTAAATGTTTCTTCATACAATTTATTATGCTTATTCAAATTTAAATTCTTTATGTAGTACCTCCAAATTTAAAGAGAAAATAGGTCTTTCTCAGAAAAAAGTAAAAAAATAACATCACAAAATACGTATACTTTACATTCTCCTGGACGCAAACATTTCCCTATAAAAATTACATTAGTGAGCCTAATGAATTACTGCAAATGGATGTAGCAGATACGCAAAATGTGTCAAAGTATAACGATGGATATAAATATATTTTTGTAGTATTTATTGTATTAGTCGAGATGCAATTTGTATCCCTGTTAAAAATAAAACAAGTCCTGGCATTGGAAAAGCAATAGAATCAATATTCGGTAAGAGAAAATAACCTCTACTTCATTTTCAAAATGATTTGGGAACTGAATTTTATAATCAACATGTAAAGCGTGTTTTTGTAAAACTATCTAGTAAATGATTATGGTGGACATTCTGAAATCAAAGCTGCTGTAGTGGAGCGTCTTATTCGAACGTTAAAAAAAATATGAATACTTTACTGCGGAAAATACCAATTCATATCTTAAAGATCTTGTAAAAAGTTATAATCATACACGGCATTCCACCATTCAATATGAATCTATAGAAGTAAACGATTGTAATGTAAGTTAAATTTGGAAAATATTATATTGGAAACAAGAGAATGTAAAGGAAAAGTGTAAATTTTAACCTGAAGATTATACTTGTGTAAGGTAATATAAACATAAATTAGAAAAGGTTATTTACCAAAATGGTCTCGCGAAATATTTTTAGTGGGCCGCTGCATTAAAAGTAATCCATTTACTTATAAAATTCGAGATTGGAATGGTGATCCTATTAAAGATATATTTTATCGGCAGGAATTCCAAAAAGTTTTTGTAGCAAAGCTTATTTAATAGAAAAGGTATTAAAACGTAGAAAAGGTTGAAGTTACGTTAAATGGCTAGGTTATCTTTCTACTATGGATAGTTGGGTTCAACGAAAATCTGTTCAGTCGTAAACATGCTGTCTCAGGAACAAGCCGATGAGTTTTATATTACCTTACCATCAAATGTTTGCAATAATATTTTTGAAAATAGAACAAGTTCATATATTACGAAAGTTCACTGAAACCACTATCAACCAGTTCACTTAACGGGAAATTGGGTGGTAGGTTTAAGTGAACTTTCTGTTTCGTGCAGTTTTTATAATATTCAAGAGGAAGAACTACTTATTATTGAATTAGCGAATAAAGGTATAATAAAATATAATATAAAATTTCCAGCTGGATATTATGATTTCATTCAATCAGTTTTATATATTATTCCTTTAGATTGAAGTAAATAATCGGGTGACAAAAATTTTCATATATTTGACGAGTATTCTTAATGAAAAATTTGATGATGTGGAAATGATTAGTGTTGATCGGATGATCGATGATGCTGTAGAAAATATCCTATTATTATTCAGTATGAACAAAGTAGATATAAAGTATATATTTCACATAAGCGAATTCCTAAACGTGAATAAATTTTTGAAATGACTCCTTGTTTACAAAATATTTTAGGATTCAGTAATAATTCTAAAATGAATACACGTATAGTACGTATTTATCCCATGAATCTGAAAAATAAACCAAGGTTTCTAATTGTTCCAGCACATTTTTACACGAATCTTGATTATAATATTCCTTCAGAAATTAATCTTTGTATTGATATTGTAAAAGATCAACCCCTTTATGCTAAATTAATTCGAAAAATTTGAATTCAGAATTATCATTACGGAATAATTAAATCTTTTACATTTGAACGTCCGCAATATGTTAAAGTAGAAAAAATATTTTGATACTCTTCTTGTAGACTTAAAGAATGAGCATGGGGAACTATTGCCAATTCAATTTGAAACGTCAAACTTGACAGTACATTTTGAAAAGAATATGATTTTAGAAAGTACTGAGGATAGTTTTTTCATTACACTTTCTTCTAATGGAAGCATTCAAACTTACTCTAATAATACTCCAACACATTTTTTTAATATTCTTAATAATCGAATTCATTTAAATACTTCATGGATAGTAGGTTTAAGTGAAATTCATATTCCATTAACTTGTGATAATGTAATTAGCGGTCAAAATATAGTATGGTATAATGATAAAAAACAAAATAACACCAGGATACTATTCTACCGTTCAACAATTAGTAAATGAATTAAATAAAGTAAATTAAAATATAAAATTTGAATATTCAAATATTATGACCATAAAAGTTGATGAGGGTATAAAATGTTTACGATTATCACCGATATTAGCTTTACAATTACGATATGAACCGAACATTAATATTTTAGAAGATAGTCGAACTCCTAAACAACCGTTTTAGATATTGGATATCCGCATCAAGTATTTGTGTATACAAATATAATTCAAACGCAGTTTGTAGGTGATACTAAGGCAGCTCTTATACGAATTGTAAGTATGACATAGTAATCCCGGTAAAGTACAAACCTAAATATTTCAGAATGTACATTATTTTCCGCTAGGAAAACTATCCTCTCACATTGTAGAAATACTACTAAAGGACCACGCAGGGCGAAATTTACCATTTGCATTTGGAACACTGACCGTACTGCTTCACTTTAAGCGTTCACCATGAAGATGAAAACTCAATCAGTTTTACGTAGAGGTATCCCTTACTTTACAGGACCTGTTTATCAACGGGGACATGGAATTGGAATTTACTCCGAGGAGTATTTCGATTTGCTATGCCATTCATTATACACGTGCAAAAGTAGTAGGGTGACAAGCTTTACAAATAGGAATTCAAGTTGCATGAGATTTGCTTGAAAACCGTCCTATTAAATAATCTTCAAAAGCACGAGTTCACGAAGCTGGTTCCTCTTTTTAAAGTAAACCTGAACTAAAGTTAAGCAGTTTCTTACTGAAAGTGGTAAAAGAAAGGCACATTAACGTAAGGCTCCCGTACGCATTGAACCACCAACATTTATGAAAAGAAGTGTATCTAAAAGAAAAGGAGTAGAGAAATTTTAGTTAAACATGTCATTTCTCACACCTAAAAGTGCATAATGCTGTACAAATGAACTTGATATAGTTTCTGTCCCTATGACACAAACTCCTATTGAATCATCTCGTAAGGGTATCGACCAATTTGTTCACTTTCTTCTGAGGAACCCATAGAATTTCGTGTACCTTGAGATACTGCTGGATATATTCATCCCGCGCAGATTTTTCTTTATATCAAGTCTAAGGTATTAAGGGGAAATGGAGATAATTTACAGATACGAGCAGCAGGACCACGAGCCGTTGTGGGAGATAACGTAGCACCGATGAATAATTTCTTATACGCACTTTTTAGTCGAGTAGATGTTTTTTAAATGATAGAATTGTCTCATCTTCTAATGGTACATATCCGTTCCGAGCCTATTATGAAACTTTACTTAATTATTCCGAAGATGCAACCAAAACTCATTTAACCATTGCATTATGATATAAGGATACTTCAGGGTATTTTAATACTTTCAATGAAAATAATGCTGGTTATTATTAACGAAAATGCCTTACTGCTGGAAACGATTCCATTCATATGTATGAACGACTTCATACAAATATTTCAGAATTAAATCGAATTCTTCCAAATAAATTTATTTTACATATAAAATTAAGTCGTAGTAAAAATGCATTTTGTTTAATGGCAGCTGACAACTCAACGTTTAAAGTTAAACTAGATGATATTCTTTATGTTCCTCGAATTAATATTTCTGCAGATTTAGCTGTACAATTAAATACTTTTATGAGTCATGATACTACAAAATTACCATTAACTAGAGTTGAAACAAGAGTACATACTATTCCTGCAAATGTTGATTCTTATAATCTTGATAATATATTACTTGGAAATGTACCTAAAAGTCTCGTTATAGGTTTTATTGCGAACACTGCATTTAAGGAAAAATACCATGAAAATCCATTTCACTTTCAAACTTTTAATATTAACAAGTTGCAAGTTCAAATTGGTTTCAAATTTTCCCTCCCACTCCGAAAACTCCAGATTATGTAAATCACCTATACGTTCGAAGCTATCACACCCTGTTCTCTGGAACGTATCTTTCATGAAAATGTAAGTCACATATTCTGATTATCCCAATGGCTATACATACTCTTTATGCTTTTATTATTTCTCCTACTAATACTTTAGATGATTCTACATGGGTTGTTATTAAGGATCCTCCCGTTAATCTCAAAATAGAATTCAGTCAAGCACCAGCACATTTCATTTCATGTATAATTTACGCTCAATTTGATTCGCTTATACAATAGATAAAGATCGGAATGCACATACCGATCATACCTTGTAACATTTTGTTTAGTTTGAGATCAACCATGAGAACAGTCGTACACTTTTCAGCGTTCGATGATAATGAGTAAAATAATTATATCGTGAAAGAATTAGCTATAGTCCATATAGATACAAATAGTTTTCAGTAATGGATTTTTAAACCTCTTTTTCCATTATAAAAATTATTCCTAGTTTACGATATGCAAATCATTATTTAAGCCAGCATGGATTCGATTTAGAATGGGTAGACGGTGAAGTTGAGTATTTGTAACTTAAAAACATAATTACAAGCTATACCTCGCACAGTGTTAATGTTTATACTCACGGGAAAGCAAGACAGCGTTTTCTTGATTCCCTTCTACAAAGAACAGTGATTAATTTAGAAGACATTCAGTGTCCAGAATATAATGCTTTAGCATTTCCATCGCAAAGTTGTGCTCATCTTTACCAGTTTACAATTTTCTGTTGTGTCTTAAAGGAAGCTTCAATGTAGGCAAATATATAAATTATCATTTACTTACTTTTATCCTACCTGAAAACAGAACAAGGTATAAGCCAACACCAATTAGTGGAAGTGATTCAGATGTGGAGTGACGAAATTTTAAAAATTGTGCTTCAATACTGTACTAGTGCAAATACGCTTACTGGAATTTATTCAGTGGACACTTTATCAAAACGAATTCAATATCTGATGGCACTAATAGTTAATCTAAGTGCGTCAAGTTTACCTGAGACTCACTGGACTACTATCTATATTGATAAAAATAAACGAGGTGAATACTTTGATAGTTCCGGCAATGAACATACAAAACCAATTGTGAAATTTTTAAATCGAAAATGTAAAGTATAAATTCAAGATGAAACATCTATTCTCTGCGGTTTATTCTGTATAGAATATATTTATTTCAGTGTGTGAGGGGACCGTATTCTACAAAATGAAGGCGCCTTAAGTTCAATCGTAAGTATCGTTTCACAATTACTTAATGACATATTCACAGTTTTAATATTCTTAAACACAAACATTCACTCTTGGTCACTGTCCGGTTCACCATTATTGTCTTTATCCAACAGTTTATTATTCACTTCATCCAGTTTCAGTAACAGTAAATTTAACAAAAAATATTAGAATATTTCAACACTATTAAAGTCTGCATGATTTAACAAATACACATTATAAATATGATAAAATTTCACAGCATCCATGAGAACTTTATATATTCTTCTCCTTAATGCGTTTTCTTCATCTGCAGAACGTGTAAGGCATCGTAGCATCAATTGATTACGAACATTATAAAAACATTCGCCACATATTAAAAGACTGTTTTCTTAAATTCACAGTTTTCAATGGCTTCCATTATACACACATCATCAATATTAAAGTTCACTCAGTTACTCGACACTTATCCCTCTTACAGAACACTATTACTACGAATACAATATTCTTCGTTATCTGAAGAAAACTCGACTTCCAAGCTTGAGGAAGATCCGGCAAAAGGTGCTGCATTCTCCGGTAAAGGTCCATCCCCTTCATCCTCACTTGAATTTTCGTAATAATGCATGATGTTAAAGTGTTCACTACGATAATTAAATCACAACTAAGGCAAACAATTTATAATAATCCAATGACCTACTTTATAGAATGTTCAAGAAGGAGATCGGAAAGAAGATCGGCCATTATCTAAAGATATGAGAAAAATATTAATGTTCTAGAAAGTTCATATTATAGCATGTTCCAAGACAAAAATAAAAAGTTAATGATCGTGTAAAGAAAATTGATGCTCTAGCATGTTCAAAGAAAAAATTAAAGGAGGTCAACAATCAATTAAAGAAACTTCTAGCAAGAAATAATAGGTTACATCAGCATATAAAGAACTAGAGCGATCAATGGCATTAAACGGCATGATATCGTTAACTGAAAAAGGAGGTCACTGACATAGAAAGTAAGTCAAGTATCGTTAGGCCTAAAAGTAGATCAATTACCGTTATGATCTAAAAATAAAAAACACCAATCCACTTGGGACTTCTACTAACATCAATAATAAATTACAAAATGAATTGAAAGTCTGTGAGTGCAATAACTATAAAAATTTATTTTTTGTTAGAGACAGTGAAAGTACAATACTGATAAAGTGATACAATCGGAATACAATGATACTCGAATAAACAGGCAAAGAAAAACAAACGACGGACTCTTCCAGTAAAATACCAAAGTGGTGCAACCAGGATACTTAAATAAACTCACAAAGAATAGCAGAGTAATACCAATAAAGTGAAACAGCCAGTATATATTGAAATTTAAGTAAAACCATAGGGAATTATAAAATGCTCAAACCCCACATGCAAAAACCATTTTCAGTAATAAATTTTAAAATACAATAATTACGATAACAAAATATACGCTGATATAAACGTTCACTTCCATTCTAACGCATGACTTTCACAAAATAGAAATGCTTAGAAAGCTACGGCGATTTTGTGAACTTCTTAGCTGCTTCTTCCCCGTAAGAACTTCCATTATTATGACCATAAATACTCCCAGCTATACCTCCGATAGCACATACTACACTTTGAGCCAACACGGCTACTGCTCCTCCACCTAGACATCCAAATCCAAGGGCAATTATACCGCCGGCTTTTGACCCAAGACTAGCTCCTACAACTGCGCCAGTCCAACCTCCCGCAATGGATCCACCTGCAACAACAGTGTTCTTGGGTAAGCTTTCTTCTCCAGTTTTCATGCTTGAATAATCTTCTGAAACTGCTTTGCCTAGCTTGTAAGCATCAGACGCAACTGCAGCATATATAGCTGCATCATTCGCATACTTTAATGTCTTTGTAGTTGCTGAAGCAACAGCATCTGCTCCTGGTGGAAGACGAAGATGAGGATCACGTACACCAGACACCTTGGGATTTACATTGATATGCGGGAAATTAGCACCTTTATGGGGTGAATCAACTCGCCATGCCCATGCGCGTTTAACAGTGTCTTTGAAACCAAACTTTGTTGACTTGCTTAGTCCGTCCTTAAGCATAATTGTATACCTTCCAGGGAAGTAAGAGGCAGCGGAAATACCCTTGCTGTATCCACCCACTTTTTCGGGAACACTAGAATTGTTATCCATAGCTTTTTGTTATGAGGAATTCGTATGATCGGCGTCAACCTGAAAATAAAGAAGAAAAACTCGATTACAATACGTTTCAACATTAAAACCACTGAAATGTTTATAAATAATTAAATTCAAATGAATAAGACTATTATGAAACGATGATCACCAATAAGACTAGAAAAGTAAATATTAGGTAACTATTGTTAAAATTCCAATACTTCACATGTGGGATATTTGGCTAGCTTGCTACGAACTGTGCTGTGCCGAGATGTTGACTACTAATTAGCTTTATATAAGTATTTACCTTCACCTTGTTTACATAATGAAATTGTGGATTCTACTTTATAGTGTATAATGTTCTAGCGAGATAAGAAAGGAGGGAAACAGAAGAGAATAAACAAATTTTGGTCATCGTAAACTTTCATTAGACGACTTTAAAACAGTAACAACTGCTCTAGTACTTTAGAGCACAAAAATGTACATCTAGCAAAAGGTTGCTCGTCCAATTTCCAACCTTTTCAGGCAGCGAGAGAAATTCTCATGGACCATTGAAATTACGCAAGAGAGTCCAGAAAGAACAAAGGCTACTATTTCCTGATCTTACGAAAGACTGCTATCGTTTTGTAGATGCATCGCAATACGCTTTAGGAATGGTAAAAAAGTAGCACATCCACGTCGGCCGATATTGGCGTATTGGAATCTACGACATCGATCGATATCGTTCAACAACATGGGCCCCATATTGGATGGCAAACATCTTGGCCAATATCGGTCAACGATAACGATCGACATCGTTCGATATCGGTAATCGACATTGCTGAATATCGGTCATTAACATTGTGAACATAATGTAATTCTGATTTTGTTATTATTTTTAAAAGGAATCCTGCTTTTTATATAGGACCACCAACATAGACAAACCAACATGAAATAGTAAAACACGTTAGAAATTGTAAAAAGAAATATACTACTTGTAAAAAAAACTATTTTTCTGTAGCTAAAGTTACATCACTTCGTTGTGCTAAGGGATTGTAAAATTTGTCGATCACTCCTAGTTTGTAAAATAATGTTATTTTCGATGTTGCGTTCATGCTCAAATTTGTAGTTCCGCTCCATTGTCATCGTTTCAGAGTCTTTTCCGCTTTCAATTTTTTTACTTTTTTTGCCAAGAAGTTAAGAGTACAACGGCCGTGATTACAATGAAACAGTTTAAATTGAAGAAAATGATGTAAAACAAATCCTACCAAAGAGAACCACACTTGACAACCACATGACCTCGAGAAAATAGACTATTTTCTACCGTACAAACGAAACAAACGTGCAAAATGTCCCCCGGTTCTGGCGGTATGTTCTACGATAACAAGCATAGTAAATATTACTTTATATCTTATTGGTTTGTCTGTGTACTTACAGTGATCAAAGTATACTTGAGAGAAACACAATCAACTTTAACACTTTATTTGCTATATCCTTCTCGTGAAAGGAAGTGTTATTTCTACACTTTAACATGCTTCAACATGCTTCACCAAAGCTGTTCGCGTGCTGACAACCTAAGTTTTATATTTTATCACCAGAGGGATATAGCATCGCTTGAATAAACATAGGTTTGCCTATATGGACCGATATTGATCAATATAGATATCGGTAAACGACATGGATAGATATGGTTCAATGACGGATGCTCTATTTTTTATTTTATTTTATTCATTATGAGCAGAATGTTTTGTAGAAAATCAACTTATTCTTTGCACATACTTACTATTGTTTTAGAAAATAGGTAACTTAGTAATACCGATAATCGATGTCGATCCCACGTCAATCGACGTGGGCTAAAGCGGGCCACTCCCCGACTCACATTAACGATGTGGGGCGATATAGGTCCCATAAGCGGCCAACGTGCATGTGCTACTGGGGAATTTGTCAGAAAAGAAACAAAAACAAGCTAGGCGTAGCTTATTCAAGTAAAAAATTAACGCACGTACAAAGAGTTTATTCGAACTCCAAACGGGAACTACTTGCACAGGTACTGGGATTGGAGAAGTATGAGAAATATTCCGCTGTATCTGGAGCCCAAGTGTTTGCATATACTTACCACGAAGTCTTGTTACTTTTGCTGACTGATGGTCACATCGCAACATTATTTGTTAGATGGCTAAATCGAGTCCAAAAATTCAGAATCGTTGTTCGTTATCTGAAAGGTTCAAATTATGTGGACTACTTATCTCGAATCAAAACTGGGTATAATCTACTAGAGTACTATATTGGAAGTGAAATTAGGGAGGAAATTTACCCTCGGGAAGACGAAGGTGAAACGGGTAGGTTGCTGATAAAGACTTAACAAGGAAAAATTTGTTGATTTAGATAAGAAGTTGCAACAATGGAATTTTATAATTGTAAATGGAAAAAAACTGATTAGAAGAAGACGAAGAAAGGCAGAAAGTACTATCATTTTAAAAATGACGAATTTGACGGAAGCTGAGAAAAAACCCATGTCGGATGTGTTACAACGTCAAGAAGTGAAAAAGAAACAGAAGGTGTAAATAAGTGCTTTCGTAGAGAAAATTTCTAATACAGAAAATATGAAAAGTGGGCAAAGAAATGGTGTTTTTTTTAAAACGTTCATTGAATATATCTAGCAAGAAGACCCAAAATTGAACCGGCGAGAAAAAATAATATTCCCACAGTTTATTCATAAGTAAACATGGAGTTCTTATGAAAAGTGTCAAGTTTGGTCCATTACAAGAGGAAAGGGAAGTTGAATAGGTCCCTAGTTCGATGAGGAATGAAGTGTCAACTTCTGCCACACAAGTGAAGGGCCTGCCACACAAGCGTCTACAGTAGCCACGCTGATATATCGGCCACTGTTGAGAATGGAAGAACGTTAAAAAATTTTGAGAAAACAAGCTGACGTGGCTGTTTGTAAAATCGTGTATTACATGCTTACGTTTTAAAAGCAGTGTCGCAAAACCTCAGTGGTTTATAGCCACAAGTATCGTGTGGGCCCCAAATCATACAGTGGTCGTGGACGTTTTAGGGCCTTTAGTGGCCAGTGGCGCTGGCCAAAGTAAATAATTTCTAGTCTGTTTCGATGTGTTCAGTACATCGAGTGCTACACTTTTTCCTCTAAGGAGGATTACTACACAATCAGCAAGTAGGTGTCAACTGTTTGTTTCGTCTGGTTGGATTTCTTAAAAACGTTACTTCTGATGCCACATTTTTTCCTGGTCGTTTGTGGTCAGCCACAATCCAACTTTGAAAGCTAAAGAGATGCACACAATTTGTTTTAGACCAGAGGGGCATCTTTCGGAAACCGGAATAGCTTCACATGGGTACATGTGAACATGTTTTATGATGTTAAATAATTGGATTTAAATATTTTTTATTCAATATGAATTTTATATTGTTTTATAAAAAATATTTTGAATTCAATGATGCAATGTTACTATTGTTTGCAATTTGGGATATTACTACATTGAGTATTTTGTTGATTGTTATGAGTTAACTGAATCTTATACTAAACGTCAATGAGAAGAGTATGTTCAACCAGATTCTTGATTGTTTCTGGATTATATGATTAAATGCGACATGATAGGAGAAAAATATTAATGCATTTAAATGAATAGATTGGATGATTGTTCAGAAGAGGTATTATAATATTTAATTGCATTTAAAGATTTAGTTAATTTGCAACAATTATTTATTTATTTATTCATTAGAAGTTAGCACGGATACAACAAACGCCATTTTACACCGTTCTTCTAACAAATAATAAACAATAACTACAACAATAAAAATAATGTAACAACAAGGGCTTATGCAATAAGAAATAATATCAAGTTTTTTTATTCATTCTAGATTCATATAACAAGCCTTTAGAAATTTACTTTTACTGAGGCAGAAATCTGGGGGTAAAGGAAGAATATTGTAAAAATGTGATAATCTATATACAAGAGATTGCTGGACCAAACACATTCTCGGTTCTGAGAGATATAAATGATGTGGACGAGAATTTTGTCTGGGTACTCTTAGGTTAAAAAGTGGAAGAAGGTCGTTGGTCGTGAGTGTGCCCTGCATTATTTTATAAAGAAATTTTAAGTCATTTAGTTTTCTTCGTGTGTCTAAGTTTTTTAAGTCAAGAGAATTCAAAATGTCTACGTTAGATTTGTGTTGGAGGTTGGGTACCCTGTGTTGTACAATGTGGAT
>JAGDQP010037029.1:0-18797 GCA_022664845.1 Lepisma saccharinum | reverse complement strand
ATTCTTGAAGTGTGTTACAAACCATCCTGCTTCTTATCATTCTCTAACTCAGTGAACGCTCACATAACAGAGAGAGAGAGAGAAAGAGATAGAGAGAGTGAGATCGCGCGCCCGCAATTCTGGCTGGTCACAAGCAGCAGCTCGTTTGCTTTCTGTTTCCTTCAGGTTGACAACCGAGAACGATGAGGGTGTAAAGTGAGCTGTTAGGGGGTAGAGGAGTGAGTATAAGAGGGCACAGGGGAACTTGTTGCCTCCTCTATATGTTAGCAAGTTTTGGGCAACCGAAGTGGACTAGATAGCATACGTACACAGTTTCCCGCGTGTAAAATTCCCGCACCCTTGGCAATGTGAATAGTGTTTCCAATTCCCACTTCAGAAATAATTTCTCGCAACTATTTTTCTTCTCTCGAGGTCAATTGATTCAATGGAAAAACAATGTTTTTTATATGTAAATTAAAGAATCCTTTAAGTTGGAAAGTCTATGATAAAATATCTTATCAAAAGTGCTTTTTAAAATTTTTTCTCTGGAATAATGCCCAATAATAGTATTAATATTTTTTTTATTTTTTCGCCTCCTTTTATTATTCTGAAGCATGACCTAACTTGGAATCATCCTGATTATTCCTGTCGGCTATTCTGATTAAAGCTTAACCAAATTCTCGCAGCCCAATCCAGTGCATGTTCAAGTAGTACGTAACTGATTAAGTAAAAGGAACTCACTTGGGAACGTATGACAACTCTACGATATATATTTTTCAATTTTACGTTTCCAAAACCAGGAAATGAAATCATGCCTCTTGGATGGAAAGTTAATAAGAACATGCAATAGCACTCGCCGAGCAACCGTAGCTCAGTTCATAGAGTATTAACTTCGTTTTCGGGAGGCCATTGGTCCGACCCAGCAACCCGACCGACTGAGGTTTTCCAGGGGTTTTCTGTCACACTAGGCAAATGCCGAGATCGTATCTGAAACCTAGGATCAGGCCGATTACTTCCCGCATCCTGTCCCCTACCGTAGTCAGCCCTGAGCCATAGATGCCTAAATATAATACATGGATTCAACTCAATAGCACCACGCGTGTACCACAAGAGTCTACGAAGGACAGGTTTTACGAGAACTTTACTTTAATGCCTCTGCAGCATCTTAAGGCAGTAATTCATCCCAAGGAGAAAGGAACGGGTTAGGTATTAATTATGTTCTTAACTCAATGGGTATCACAGCATTAGCCAGCATGACTGACGGATACATCGAAATGACGGACCCCTGAGTTCGATCCCACATTCAGTCATGGCTTTAAAATAGTTTGGGGACGAACATAACCCTCTTATATATCTCATCTGGCGAAAATTGTAAACAATTACAATTGCTATTATATAGTAATTACTTCTGTTATGATTATAAGAATGAGCATAGTTGATTTGGCTCCTCCTCGACAGGAAATATTCCTCAATAGATTAAAATGCTACCGGTAGCTTCTGCTTCCACTCATAAGTTTATCGATAATTTTAAGAATTTTTCTCCAATATTCTCTAAGTTCATATCTTTTTCTTAACTTACATTTATGGATCAGACAGACAGTTAGACAGCTATGACCGAAGTATGACACATGTCTGGGGAATTATATCCCTCAGCGAGCGCTCTTTCAGGAAGAGGGAAGAAGGTGGCGGCCAGGACCATTGTCTAGGTGCTATGCCGATATTCGCCTAGTGAAGCTTAAACAAACCATGGAAAACATCAATCAGTAACTTAGCAGTACTTCTTGAACCTGTCTGTCTCCCCAATGCCGATCCAGAGTCCGTGAACGTAACCACAGAACTACGGAAGCTGGAAATGTTTTATTTCTTCCTATTCTACATAGTAGATTCAATCCATTATTTGACTTAATAATTTCCATCAACGAAGTCCTATCCAAACTGAACGAAATTCTTTGTTAGTTTCATAATATTACAAATTACAATACTTTTATGTTGACGAGAGAGTGTTGTTATTATTGTTCTTTGTTATTATTATTATTATTATTATTATTATTATAACCACCACCAATAATAATAATGCAAGAGATGCTATAATATTTTGTGCACCACATGAAGTCCAGACCACGAGCCGCCACTGCTAAATATTATAACAATAAACAGCAACCATTGTAGGTATAGCTTTCCATCAAGGTCAACGCTCTATTTTGGCCAACGGAAAAGTTTCGTGATTACTGGGTGAAAGTTGGAAATTGTCGGGACATCGGCCCACTATAGTAGGCAGAATGTTGATTTTTGTGCAACATCCGGGCATTAAGCCGACGCCGATTTTGCCGTCAAAAACCCTACGTTGGCCCACCAATATTTTGCTCGTAGGGTTGACCAGGGTCCTTCGGTATGAATAACGAATTAACAAATCTCTGATGTGCATAGGATATCCTGCTTACATGGTACCATTTTAGAATATTTAATGGAACTCCCATACATAAGCCAAGGGAAAAAAAAATCAAAATCCCACGAGAAAACTACATAGGACATCCATGCTGTGTCGGTCTCAATGATTCGGCCAGGATTTTCTGTGTGCGGGCTGCAAGCAGGGCTTTGCAAGAGATTTTGGAGACATGTGCTCGAGAATTGGGGGGTCTGGCAGAATCTTTGGTTGAGCAAACAAATATAATCTTGCCTTCTGACTGGGAGGAACACCTTTATGACGTATGACCCGGTCATGTGGAGAGGGCTAAGCTATTTTAGAAGAATCTATCTACTTCTGTAGAAGAGTGCTTCACAAAATGTAATCTTTCTTTTTGTTTTCTCAAGGAAATTGGACGTGTGCTGAAGGTAATGAAAAAAAAATCGGCATCTTGGGGATTTTAACTTCCTTTCTTCCACGTAAAAGTCATCCCGGCTTTTGTGGAACTTGTATCAACAAATCGTTTAACTCAACGTTGACCATGTGAAGAAATACACGTCAGCGTGACGCATATATTATCCGTGTATTGAGGATGAAATTATGATGAAACACCACATTACTAAAGCGCGCACTAGGAAATGGTGCGGGAGTTCACAGAAGACGCAATGATATCAGCGCCTTGTGTATGAGAGCTGTTGTAAACTTTTGCGTACTACTACCATTCGACGAATGCTAGTCCGCTAGTGCAGACTACTTGTACCACACTTGCAGGGAATGCATGGAACAACGGAAAAACTTCCCCACGTTTTCCGCAGTTGCGCTCTTACCTACGGATTCGTCAGTTAAAGCAACGTGGAACTCAGTTCAAGCGCCTCGGGAAGAGGCTTGTGTGAGCTGTGCGAATCGAACGCACCCTGGTTTCCAAAGCTAGTGAATGCAGAAGAACGAAGACCTCGTGGCGTAAAGTTAGAAATGGCGGACACCGGGAAAGCAGTGGATGAGGTGCCAGTACTTGTCCTCACATTAATTGTTGGAGCTACTGTTCTTGTCATATTTTATATTTCCAAGCTGCTCAAATCCCAGAAGACTGAAGACCAACAGAAAAGTAAGAAATATAGTGTATTTTGTAAGTGCTTTGTTATTTGGTGAAATGTGCTATTGATTTTGAAGTGGAATGGAAAAGCGTGACCTAGCTGAAAGCAATATGAATTTTTTAGTGAAGTGCGCGTTTCTGTGTTTTGTGTGTGTGTATTTTCGATTGAATTTTATAATGTCGGGTACATCAAAAGTGATAGAAAAATTTCTGTGATATAAAAACATTAGTAAAGCAACAGAAGTGCCAATCTATCTAGGACACGTGCCTTGTGTTTGAATACAAAAGGAAGATTGTTTATGTTACGAGAGTTCCTATTTCTCATTGTGTATTAATAGTGATTTTGTTTTGTTTTTTAAATTAAGTTTGTGGAATTTTTGCAGTGTTAAAAGTATTCATAGGGGACGACTTCGGTCGTGTTCTTTTTAGTAGTGTGGAATTAGCGTGTAACTTTACCGTTAGCACAGCTTTTCTTTGGATGCATGATGAATCATCAATACTGGGAGGTCATTAAAACCACATGGATTTTTGGTGGAGATTGAACGCAAGCTGTGAATCAAATGAAACCGCGTATATAATTAAATCAATATTTGACCTATATGGGTTCGAAATTCATTCTTGCTTTTGTTAATGGCTATTTAAATATGTCATGTAATGAGATCTAAATACGGTACCTTAGTGCAATCTCGTCCGAGGCAAATAGCTAGAAAACAACTCTCCTCAAACTAATGAATTTGCTCTCCTTTCGTGAGATATAGGGAATAAGTTCTGGCATGATTTCGCCAAAAGTAGTAAGGTTTCATGCTTTGATGAAATAATTTTTTTTTGTTGATTACCTAATGATAAATGCGTGGATGCAGTGTCCACATTGTCAAAAGGCGGTTGTAGGTTTTTGTACCATAAAAATCACCTCTTGTACTAAAAATTAACATGTAAACAGTCCGGATTATATATTTGGAACGTGGGGAGTCAGTGAAATATTATTAACGTCTTAAATGAGCTGGTGGGATTCTAAGGAATGGAACCTACAGTTTTTGGTAAAGTGGGCTCCGAACCACTGCGTTCAATGGACCCCCGCGGGATTTGAATTCGTGACCATACGCTGCTAAAGCGAGTGCTCAAACCTCTCATCCACCCTGAAGTCCCTAACAGTCTTTGAGTTCAGAAGTTTTCGGAACAACTAACTGTACCGTATTCATTTTTGCCTCAGGCAAGGTCTGATTGTACTCTGATTATGAAAGCCATGCGCTACTCATTCAAAAGGTTTGTAGACTCATTTTCAACAGAATTATGGGATAAATTTTACTTTATATAACCCTACTCCAAACTTCCGCCATTGTCATATGCACACACTGTACCACTATTTCCGTATATAATTGTCACTAACTTCTTCGCACGCACGCAGAGACAGCCAGTAATTCAAAAATCGTGAAAGGTGTAAGGAACTGGTTGACGTACTGCGGTAACTTAGGTTAGTTTCCGTTACTGATTACATAAGGAATGCTATTTATTCTCATCGACTCCTTTTTCTTGTATATAAAAAAAAGTTCTTAATGCATAGTATATGGCTTGACCAGTTATCTACTCCCTTGCTCCCAAATCACGGACAGTATGTCGAGAAAGCGAAGACGCTTAGGAAAAGTCAGTTTTTTCCCTATATACGCGATGCATATCACCTTTAACACTCGCACTATATGCATATCCTAAACGCGGATGCAATAAAATAGGTCCTCGGACTTTCCACTATTTCACACTTCGCAAAGATTACCCTTTTCCTGTAAATTTTACATTGTTTGGAGTAGATAAGTTAAACTTAACCCAAATCATGCATTAGGCTTTCCCCTCGAGTTTGACGAAACGCATCCTTCGAGTTTGTCAAGTATTTTGGACTTACGCCAAAGGAGAACTTAGTTATATTTTCATTCCGATATTGTCGTGGCTATTCGGTGTCAATCTTCGCAGTTTGTACCATGTGTCCATAAATTTAGCGTTTTTATGCTGTTCGAGTCTGTCCAGTCCAATCTTGCTTGTAAATTCTGAACTCATTGGATAAACTTTGATCTGACGGATAATTGTGTCTGACATGCAACTTAGTTACCGGCTTTACAATCGGCCTTAGTACGGGGATAGAGTGCGTTGGTCTCCACTGAAAAAAAGTTTATTTGCGTACACATCTTTCTTACGATTTATTCTGTAGATATTCAAAGAAAATGTTTTCTACTAGTTTCGTTTCGTACATGTTCTAGGAGTGCAACTGAGGACCTTAATTCAATAGAGAATCACTTCAACCACCCGTAACTGTCAGTCGCCTGTGACTCCCTGTCTTGCATTGGGAAATAATGCACGGACTCCCCTTCTCCATTCCCGCGCTAATATTGGTTCTAATGCCGGTATTTTGGTGGGTAGCGTCCACATTAGTACAATTTAAGGTCTTACCAAGAGTTTCACCCTTTGACATATAACATAGTTCGGTTGATTTATGTTTATCCAAGAACATTGTCCATGTTAAATAAGTTGTTTTGGTCCACTGTACTTTTGAGTTTAGCAGTGGGTCTTTTACTTACTACTCGTGGGTACGTTTCTTTAGTACACGTAGTTTGACACCATTCTTCTGTTGAGCTGCCCTATAATTATTAGCCCATAGTTTTTTGCTCTCTTAGTGGAGCGCTACCTCCACATCTCCCATGCGCCGTTCACAGTGTGTGCGTATCGCACGGGAGATAGCTTTTGAATCCTTCTTGGGGTATGGACTGCTTACTCTAAGCTGGATTTTTTTTTCCCGCTTTTATTTTCTGTTGTATTTTAGAACTGGCAGAACATGCACTGCTAGTGTTCGTTTAGAACAAACTCCATTTCTCATGCCGCGAGGCCTGTTGACAGGTTGTGGAGAGAAGTTGACTGATTTGCGTAATTAATTATGTTCAGTCGAACCGGTGCTCTCACCTTGTACAAGTCTGCAGTAGACAAATTTTACTACTAGATAGGATTTAACTTCCCCATTGTAACTGATCAATAGAATGACATTATTGCTAGTATACAATCGTTTTCTGCAGTTTTTTTTTTTTTAATAGGGACGTGTATTACTGTAGTGCGTTTACTTTTATGTTTGGTGTGTAGGCCCATTACCGTACCTCAGGGGTCTTCAACCTGTTTGGTCAGCGGGCCGGATTGAGGCTCGATTCTAAGCAATTCTTTACAAATAGAACCTGCGAAAAAATTCTAATTTTGGATGTGTTTCGGGGTCAGTCAAAACCGCTACGCGGACCGTAGGTTGGAGACTCGTGCCGACCCTTATCCAATGTTTATATATACAAAAACAATAACCAAATTAAATAAATAAATAAACTGATCCTAGAATATTAGGAGGTGATTGTCCCGAACAACTTGAATTTCTCTCTCGATTTTCGCTCCCACGGTATGTTTCTACATTCCTATTTAGGCCTGAGTGTGTTTTCTCAGAATTCGACTCGTTTCTTGCTTTGATTATGGGGTGTTCGGCCACCATTCCAGGATTGTTTAGAAGGTTTCTAAAGTACGTGTTCTGACTTCCCATCTAATAATCCCTTCTGCCTTTTCCCGGTTTTGATTACACCAGTTAAATTAGGTGTGATTACTTGATGTGGAAATAAAAAAGTCCTTTCCGGACATTTTGTGTTCTTTTCTTGTAAGTTGGTGATAGGGTAGGTTCAGTACTTTGCTCTTGTTTTTAAGTTTTGCGTCTGTTTTAAAATATTTCTGTAACTTATAGTTGACAGTTTCTTCTGGAGCTCCACCGCCTGTCATTGGTATGCAGTTTCTCGTGTTCCTTGTACTGCCTCATTGATGCAGTCTTTCCAGTAAGTTATTTTCAGTCTTTGTTTTCAGTATGCTGTGGTGATTATTACATTCTGTAACAAGTCCCCGGCTGGCACGTTCAGCGATTTCTCTTACCAAACGATCTCTCAAAATCGCTCAACGAGCAGCCACCCAGGTGCTTGTTCGAGAACGTGTTAATCTTCACAGAATACAGAGACAAAAACTGCAGACAATTTTAAAGAACTTCAGTTCTTCAGCACAAAACTGACTATAACCTCATCGCAGGAACAGTACAAAGAACATGATTATACCAAAAGAAACTCGGGCAACTTATCGCACGTCCGCTATCAAGTTATCGGAGTCGCTAAGATGAAACTGGGAGGCTGATCATATTCCTAAATTGTTTTTCGCATGTACCCATGTCTTATCCTTATGTCGTAAATTTTTGAGTCCCGTGGCTATACTTTTCCTCTCATTGTCGCTTAATTTCTTCAACCTTTCGATCTAAATCATTCTGTGTTAGATTTTAACTTAAACTGAAATTCTAATTTGAGTTTCCATTACATTAGAAATGCAATAGGTGTTGGGCAATTTCGACTAGAAGCTATGCTATGGTACAAAGCTCTCAACAGGTGTGTGGTCATAAAGCTTCAGGATATTCAGACATTTGAAGTGGTAGAGGACGCTAATCTTTGTCCTCAAGAGGAAGTATCACTAAACGTAATCGGTCGGAATCTGTCAGTTTCAGAATTGGGTATACACATGAGATACAAAACATGTGTACTCGCAACATTATATTAAGAGGATTTCTAGCGTCATCAATCGGGTACCCTTTTTGGTTTTATCCGTCTCTTAAAACGTTTGTGGATAATACTGGCAGAAAGGGCTCAGTGATACTGGAATCTGCCAAAAATTCTAGATACTGGAATCTGCCAAAGTTTTTTTTTTTCACCTCTTATGTATGTTGTTTCGGTAACCTGATGATAAACCGGCAAATTCCCGAAATATTGAAACTCGACTAAATTCTTTATTATTGAGCGAAGTGTAGGACGGGGACGGGATGACAGGCAGTGGTAGAGCGGTTTGTAGGAGCTACGAACCACACTACGCTGTTATTGAAATCGAATAGGTTTACTTCTCACAGTATAAGTGGATTTTCGGTACTAACAGACCAACAACAGAGTACGGGAGATTGAATCAACATTTTCATTTTTTCTATCCATTGTAGTGTGGGCTTAAAAATGGTGATATAACAGTCAGCATCTCTGCGTGGCAGTTCGTTGTGTGACAGAAAGACAGTCATGGGTGTTCCCAAACTGTTTAAACGTGCTTACAAAAAGTGCGGGACGTCTTGTCTTAGAAACACGGAGAGGCAGTGATTGAGAGCTGTGCTGTGCCTTCCGCCTTTGTCGCAGACCAAACTGTCAGAAATTTGCCGGCTTCAGTGTAGCGTCACTATCCAGAAACCGCACTTTGTTTCTTGTAAACCAGAAGAAAATAATGCATCCACAAGAGAGTACCGACGTAAAAATAAGATAATTGCTTATTAACTGTTCACCGTGAAACGGGTCTTTGTTAAGATAATATGTGGAAAAGAATAATTAACATATTTTTAAAAATACAGAACTGATAATTTTTTTGTTCCAAGTGCAAGTGAAAGTTTTAAGCATAGATTAAAGCAGGGCAGTAGTTTAGCACCTTTTTGTTTTGAATAACATGAAAAAGGGGTCATGCAAATCGTGGGTAAACACACACAAAGTTTATCGTGACCTTGTTTTATTAATAAGATCATGTCTGTGCCCTTTATTGAATAGTAGCTATTGTAGTGTCGTAGTCAACAGCACGAGATTACGTGAGAGAAGTTATTCAGTTGAATTGTATGGAGAATAGGAGACACACACACACGTGTGGATTATTCGCATCCTGTTGCGTGGATTAATCTGTTCAAGGACGTTGAAGTTCGAAAAAAAAAAAGTTTTGCATAAATAGATTTGAAAAAGACGTAGGTGTATGTGAAATACCATGGTTCTGTTTAAAGGTTACGCAAGGAAATTTTGTGCATACATTGTAGTAATTTTAAAAACTATGCATGTACGCTTGAAAGGACTGCCTCGTGTCACGATCGGCTTATTTTATGGTAAGAATCTAATATAACTTCTAAAATCCACAAACGCTCCGTGCTCCAGCCGAGGTTCCGAATCAAAAACCTTGGGGACGCTGGTCGGTCGGTATTTTACGGTAAGGCTGACTTGACGGCATTTTGGGTATGTATTTTTATTTCACACTCTGGTGACGAGCACAGGACAGAAGATATTTGGGCAGTTGATTGTGCGAATATTTAGTTTGTATATATTTTGTTTAAATTGTTTCTGAACGAGCTTCTAAAGATGGAACAATGGGCTCGGAATCTCTTTTCGATGGACCCATCCAGGTTTGAACCCTCAATGCACAAGACAATTTCGTCAATCTTACCCCACGGTCTAAGTAAGCGAAGTACACTGCGGACGGATCAGCACTTGGATGAGGGACTCAAATTTCTAGTCCACCCACATCAATCATTTCTGAGTTTGTCCTGAAACTTTTTAAGGGAATTCGAGTACATGGTCTGACCGATAACTTTCCGACCGTGTTCGCAGAAGGTGTGGACAGGGAGGGACGTTATTCCTTCCTCAAAGTAGGGGAGTGCCAGTGGATTATAGCAGTTTGATTGTAGGTTCACTAGTTTCGTTAAAATAATTACATGAATTAAGTCGTCATGGAAAATAAACAATAAATAAATTTCTTTACTTTTCAAAAACCGAGAATTAATGATGATAGGCATTTTCAAACTAAACATACACACACATATAAGAGCGTATCTAATCCAGACTAAAATATAAAACAGTCAGGAGGAACACTTTCTTAGTGCTACGTGATTTCCTGATATGTAAACAATAACATCCCTTTACTGTAGCACAAGACGAACTTCATAGATTAGTTTGAACGAATTCCTCCTTATAAAGTAGGACCATCAACAAATTTACTTCTGTAATGCTTCATAGTGAATCAGAAGCAAATTTAAACGCTCACAACAGTATTGTTTTTCGTGTGCGCAGACGCGTTTGGAAATCGCTGTTTTAAAGCGAGACATTGTTGCCTCGTTTGGATCAATTTTGTCATTGAACTTTCGCGAATATTTCACTCAAATTGTCAGAAGGTAATGGAAGAGGAGCATGATAGTTATATGAGTGAAGTTCATGTACCACGTCCTTGGAAGTTTTAGCAGAGTATCCGAGTGGGTATGCCCACGTTTGATGGGCTATTAGATCCGAGAGTGACTCACAAGTAGCTTGGCCCCTTGAGTCTATAAATTGATTCACTAAGCTGCTGGAATATTTAAAACTAGCTGAGTGACTGCACAACAGCCAACTTTCCCCTCTGTTCTTTTCAGTTTCAATGGCGCCAGAGATGAACTAAATAGACACATGCATATCCTTCAGCAGACCATATCTTCACATATTCATCGCTCCTTGGTTATGTTGTGAATTCTAGTTTCCAAGTCATTTCCTAAAGCTAGTTTCATCTAAAGTCGAGTAGTTCCCATATATTCCTTTCGTTGTATACTTTCAGCCCTTGCACTAGATATTCCCGTTTCTTGAGGTTGCTTTAGGTCTCATCGTGACTGTTGACTGGAGAAAGTTTAATATTATATATCCTGTTGTTATTGTAGGGTTTTTCTATTAATGGATCTATGGATAAAGAATACATTTTTAGTTTTTGAATTGAGTTGTGGAAAGCGGTTCGGCCTTGTTTTATATTTCATACATTGGATCAGTATGTGATTAACATCAGTAATAATTCATAGTGGAAAAAGCAGTCAAAGGATCCTCACCTATTTTGTTGAGATGCGTTAACGGATGTGGTGTGTCCATAACTTTGCCTTCTGTTAGTCCTTTGAACCGAGGGCAGAGGTAGTTCAGATCTATATGTGGTCTGTTAAGTCCATATCTCATTGTGCGAAGAGCATTGTTGAATATCGTTCTTAAAGTATTGATAGATTGAACTGTTATTAACGTCCTAAACGAGCTGGTAAGCTGCTAAGGACGGGACCTACAGTTTAACGTGGGCTCCGAACCACTAGTGTCCCCACCGGGAATCTAACCCGGGATCATTTGATTACAAGGCAGCGAGCATTACCACTCACCAACAGGGGGGGGGGACTTAAAGTATTGGGAAATTTTTGATAAGAAATCATTCTAACATTGTCAGACATACTAGCATTTGGTGGGGGGCAAGACGTAGTTCTTGAATTGGAATATAGTGACATTTTCTGCTTGAGTTCTCATAAATCTGTATGTAATCGAGTGAGTATTCAAAAGACGAAAACTTACTTTCGACATGAATGCCTTTTTCTAGTACTGTATTGTAATGCGGTTTGTTTGATTTGATATAGTCTTATCATTTCGACAATTAGGACAAGGAATACATAATAAATCTAAATAGAAAGAGAACTGTTATTTTAGAATGATGTTGGCACACCAGATTGTGAACATATTTTCGTATTAATTCATATAAACATTTTGCTTGGCGAGAAAATAACATTGAAACATTTCTTTGATGTATTCTATCAGTTATTTCTTTTAATGGATGTATGGATGTTCCTTTATTTTCTAACTTCTGTTTTTGTTTTATTTGCTATATTGACGTATAACGAGTAAGCTAAAGGATACCCTTCAAGGTCGTAATTAGCTTGGTATTGTTATATTGAGTAATATGACTGAGAAATGTTAATAGTAACTTGAAGCTTGTAGCTATCCTGACACTGAACTTATTATTTGAATTTTCTAACGCGTATACTATTTATTATTGAAGTGTCGGACAATTTGTGGCCTGTGAAACGGTTTATTTCATCTATTCGAAAATAACTAATGTAAAACGAAAAAAAAGGCGGGAAAAATCCTTGTGACACTGCCCTGTCCTAAATTGCATGACGACTACATTAGTTGTCTACTGAATAAGAATAGTTTCCGTTAAAAAATGACTTAAGAGACACGAAAGTAAGATTTTGGTTTGTGTAATTTTTAAAAATTGACTCTGTGAATTGCTCATCCAAATTCCAACTATCTCACTTGGTTATCCTTGGAACGAATGTTTTAAAATCTGTTTTGAATTTGAGTGTGTATTTGATGATCTCATACATAAAATTGTGGTAGTTCATAGTTTGGAAACTGACATATCTACAAGTTCATAATCCTCGATGTTCAAAGTAGTAAGTTCTACTGAGAATAATTTTTGTTGTGTAGTGTACAGTTGGGGAGCAAGGATTGGACTATTTTACAGCAAACTGTGTAGTGAATAAAATCATATTCAAGCTCTCGGACGATTCAGAAAAATAGTCCATTCATTTGATCCCAACTCTACGCTAATTTTCATTTGATAATTTTCTGTTTTCCTGTATGTAGTGAATTTTGTGGGTATTTGATATTTGTAAAACCATGTGCATTAATCATATTTACATTTGTTTTCAGACCAGGAAACAATCCAGCAAACAAAAGAGAAATCCAGTGACAGTACAAGTGTTCCTCAAAAACCCAAGAAGAAACATGTTGAAAAATGGAGTCGAGATTCCAAACAGGCCTTCTCACACCCTTGGCTCCTGACATCTCTCAAAGGTCATAGTGCCAGAGTCTTAGATGTTGATTTCAGTTCGAATGGAAAGTACCTGGCAACATGTGCAGAAGGTAAGGATTATAATTATTTGTTATGTAGTCCTGTTTCTTTTCATTGTGTGTGTGTGTTTGTTTGTATTTGGGTTCTTTTGCTTATTAGAGTTTACAATTGAAGCAATTCCATATTTAGCGTGGCATGTAAATTTAAAAGAATGAGAATTTCGTAAAACAAACATAAATGCACTCTTAAATGTAACTGATTCGTCTCTCTCTATGTAATAATTCTTTTTTTTTAAGTCACCAAGCAGAAGAGCACGGAAATGAATGACTTAACCAGACACAACTATCTGGTACCCAAGTCCTTCCCCCTAACAGGCTATCTTTCAGAAATAAATTATGGTCGGAACTCCATAGCTGTCTAGAAAACTCCAAAATTATTATTCCTAAGTGCTTTTGTGCGATTGAAAATTGTAAAATTATCTGTTACTGGGGATCTTTCGCACGGAGAATTAGTGGATGCATTATTGTTGACTTCTTTATGCATAGTTCTGGGTGGTGTAAGAGAATGTTGGAGTCGCGTGTGAGAACCGTGTGTTGACAAGACAGTTACAACTTCATTTTCTTCAGTTTCCATGCATACATTTTGTTTCACGATGTTATTCTGATTTGTAAAGGTCTACGTAGTGTTACCGAGCGGCCGTAGCTCGGTACAACGTTGGCGTAGCAATCGGAAGGTCTGGAAACGATCTCAGTTGCCGTCCATCATGACAGGTTTTACCATTTATTTTTTTTCGTCTTCTTAGTCACACCAGGCATATTCCTTGATGTTACCTTCACAACTGTCCTGGCTAACTATCTTGGAACATTCTCTCGTTACTCTATCACGCTTTGAGCCAGAATTGATCATTTTTCAAAATTGATAAATAAGGGTTGAGAATGCAAGAACAAAACCGTCTTTTCAAGACATCAAAGCCTTTCCTCATTCCATGCTCACATCTAAGCCATAATCATCTGGACGGAAATTTGTACAATCCTCTGCTGTTTCCTTGCCAGACATTTCCACTTCTTTCCCCAGTTCTTTTCTCTTCCTATCTTTCTCTGTAGGAAAAGTCATAAACTTGTGCTCTACACGATTTGAAAAAGAAGGGAAAGCAAGAGCCAGTGAATGCTGGGTGTGTCAGAATTGAAATGGGAACTATGTTTTTTTTTGTTTTGTTTTTTTCGAAAACTTCGTGGTGGTGGGTGTAAATGTTCGGTTAACCTCAAGTGGTAGGGAAGCAGGCTGTCAAGAAATGAGCTCAAAGTATATTTAAAAATCAAAATACAATGAAACCACCAGTACTTAAATGCCTGACCTCTCGCATGAGATGCTAACACTCTACCTCTGTCGCCACCCGAACTGTACGAAGAGACCACTTCAGTGCTTCTACTAATTGCGTGTCTGAACCCCCAAGTAAACTACCTTTTTCATGCGTTTCACATTACACAGCATCACTTATAAAAAGAACGAAGGGGTGGGTACTAGATACTCGATGGATGTACAAAATTTGTCTCTATCAAAAATTTATTGCGTCTGCAAGTTTGCATGGGAGTTCGTAATACATACTAATGGTGCTTAATGCTGGTATATCTTTCACCATTTCAGGGTTTAAGAAATTTAGTTTGAATGAGGTTAAACAAGTCACGCCCCCTTCTGACGATAGGTTTTTAGTTAAAAAGGAATATTAATCCTAAATTGAAGAGTCTTTGTGCAGCAGAATTAACATAATTATCGAAATAGTAGTCACGCAAAATGCTTGGCAGTCACCTGATCACGGTTGACCTATGAGTGAGTACTTAATGCCAGGTCCGTAACTGTGTCAACTGCCCTTATTGACATTTTTCATTTGTCTCCCGTAATTGCACCTAACACACGCTAGAAGTAACTGCCATTAGGGCTACTTCCTTATCGTATCCTTACGTAGATAGAGTACGTTGACAGTTTGATTACTGTAAGCGGTAATTCGTTTGTGAAAGTCTCCTCGTGCTTGCCGTTAAAAGCGTGTTCTTGACCGAGAATTAACTAAAACTTCCCGTTATAAGTTTAATGTAAATACAGGCGCGTGTTTACATTTTTTTTTTTTTATAAATATTATATAAGTTAATTTGTCCTTACCAATATATCATTGAACAAAAAGGTTGGATGTTTGATATGCAGGTTTAATTATTCTAGATTGTTGATAGGCAAGATGGAGTTCGAGCATGTTAATAAGAATCTAAAACTGCTTTTAATATTGTTTTCTGAATCCTGTTGAGATTGGAGCAACCTCCTTTTTGCACGGGACCTTTCAACGAAGAGGTTATATAAAACCTTAGTACTTCCTCGGCCTACTTCAGATACTTTTTTGCGGTCTGCCTCCATCGTTATAATGCATCTCACCAGTAGGAGTGTTGACAGTCCTCTAGACTCTTTAATACAGCACAACACTGACGAAACTGCACACACGAGAGACAGTTAATCTCAGGATGTTCCATTCCTATATTAGGTGTATTTGAAATGCTGGATCTGGACTTACCGAAGAAAACAAAAACAGTGTGTAATATATACAGCTCTGTGTGACAGCCCGTATTGGTCCTTGTCTGCCAAGAGATTTTCCGTTAAAGAGTATATATCGACCTTCCCTCGGCATTTTTATTTACTTTCCTTCCTAAGTGGCACCGTGATGCTGAATGGACAGTGAATTGTGAACTTCCTTTCCTTTCCAAAACAATTAGGATCTGCAAAGATATGCTGGCATCTTTGAACGCCAAATAAACCTCTAACTTAGTGACATCTATCTAGTCCGTGAAATATTTGTCCTGTAATTTGCCGGTCAGCGAGTATAAGAAGGTTGAAAAAGCACTGGCATAGAGTAAATAATAATAATATATATTATACTAGACTTATACCGCTTACTTGTTTTAGTTTGCGCTAACGAGTACGTGATTTTAAACCGTGCCGTTAGATGGATCTGCCGACTTCTATCAGTCGTTGGTTCTTTCAAGTAGTAAACCTTAGTCACCTAACGGCAGGGTTCAAAATCATGTGCTGTTAAGCAATAACCCATTAATTATTTAGCGCAGACGAAAATAGGAAGGCGGTATGTCTATGGCAGCGTTTCTCGACGTTTTTCATGACGCGATTCCCTTTTGCTATGTCTTTCGGGGGTGGACCCCCACCTGGAAGACCCTGGAATTTATTGATTTCAAGACCTTTAAAAGAACTGGAAATTTGATGGATGGTCTTACAAGAACTTGATCTTGGTGATTCAATTCTAAGGATAAACAAACTGAATATAAAAATAATGGAAATTGGATATACTAGTTAGTAATCATTTGCTTGTGCATGAGTGTTTCGAATTAATTCATTATTTACGATGTGGTTTTCGAAAACTCAAAATTAGTTCTGGAAAAAGTCTTGAATTTGTCGTTTGATAAGCACGGGAACCATGAAGAGTTTTTTTTTATTTTATTAGTAAAAGTTGACAGTCAGATTTGAAAGCTTCATAAATACTGCATATAGTTTCGTACATGCTAATTTCGTGTTTAATACACATACTACACATTTTTGGGTTTAAAAATATTCGTGTTGCTCGAGATGTAGACAGAATTTCTAGTAGCAGGAGACAGTTTCGATAAACCAAAACTAGATTTTTTTTCCCCTGTGCTAGGTGCAATTTTTGTCAAGTGAAGTAGTAGACAATATTCTTCAAGTTGTGCAATCTGAATAGGCATACCCTGTGATGTGGCTCATCTCACATTTGGGTGAACTGGCCATCGTAGCTGAGGTTCACTGGCCATACAGGGGACGTGAAAGTCCTAACGTGAACACAAGCAGCTTTAAGGTACTGGAAAGGCTCTGAAAATAATTTCAGCCTTGTGGTTGCTTACACTGTAGTATTTTACTTTTATGGTATGTGAGGTTTCTCCTCAGTTTCACCAGGTCAATGCCTGGATGCTACCTTAAGTAAGGCCCTGGCCGCTTCCTTCTCCTCCCTCTAGCCTATCCTGACTTGTGCCAGAGATGTCTGAAGTCCATAATTACAACTTAGCATCTAGTTCATACTGCACTTAAGAAGTTTAATTTCCCTAGTTTGAGGGAGGAAAAACAATGTTTATATATTCCTGAAGTATTCGTGAGTCATTGTAGGATTATTTTTTTATCACAAGTTATTAGAAAATGCTATAAATGTAACCAATTTTAATCGCGTTGTAGAATTCCGTTATTTTGTGAGCAGAAGAAATTGACTGTGTCAAGTGCTTATTAGTTTGTTAGAGTTAATTGAACTAAGCTGCGAAATTCATAGATACGGCAGTCAACCACATTTTGTTGGATTTAACAATTCTCAGTCTGATTACAACATACTACGAGATTTGCTTCATTTCACCATCTGTGAACTTTGAAATGTGTGAACAATCGTCCAGCCATTTTCGTTTGTCTGAGTTCATTGCCGATCTCTTAGTATCATAAAAAGTAGTGGCTAGTTTGTTAATAAAGCGGCAAGCTTTCCCTAAACGCCTGTACACCGTACGTCTCTGCTGCAAATCGAAAGCAGACTTCAACTAATTTCATCGATGCTAAATGGTTTATGCCTGTGGTTTGCAAATTGTTACTGTGACATTGAAAATTTTGACGTTGCTGGAGCCGAAATTCGAACCCGGATCTCGTGAGTGAATTGTAATTAACGTCGTAAACGAACTTCTAAGGCCAGGACTTTGTTTTTAGTAAAGTGGGCTCCGAACCACTCCGTTCAATAGATCCCGGCGGGAATTGAACCCGTAACCACGCGCACAGAAAGCGAGCGCGCTAACTTCTCGTCCATTCCGAGGTCCCCGGATCTCGTGTATTGTGTTTGTATGAAGACTGGCTCTTTATCTTGAAAGTCAAGCACGCCACAACATGCAGAGTTTGACACACGGAGATGTGGATACTCAGAAGTTAGTCGTGTGTTTGTGTTTTGATGGTAGAATATCCAGTCCTCAACTGGGAGATCCGCGTTCGAGTCACTCCAACGAACAATATTTCTGTGTATTCTTCAGTGGTTACCATACAGTTATTTTACGTAACGTATCGACTTCTTTTGAGTTTGATATCACATAAAGAAAAGCATAACGTTAGGTGCCACATTTGCTGCTTCTAGGTTGGGCTGCAGGAAACTGGCTGGCGATCAGCGGTTTGACACTGATAGATCCGTAGGTATGAAATAAGTTCGGATGTTACTATCAACGGTTATGATAACCTAACGGAAAGATGGGAATGCTTGTGTTGAAAGTTGGGTTGGCGTAAATATAACGACTCACTTTTCCACCAGCCGAAAATCTAAGCTTGATCAACTTTTTTTTTTTTTGCATGAGATTTCGTCCTTGCTTTATTTTCAACAACAGGAAATTGGCTTCTGCAGATTTAATATTCTCTCTCAGTAGATGTTGATTCCGTATGCAGTAGACGTAATGTCCAACAAACATTGTTTCACTAAGTTTTAAATAACCTCCTGATAGGTTTTTCCAGTGTTTTTCCTCAGTCACACCAGGCAAATGCCGGAATGGCCCTGGCCCGATACCTTCCCGAATCCTTTCCCCTCCCCTATCCCGGTCTGAGCCTTATGACCTTTAGGCATCTAAGTAAAATTCAATTCAACTATTACAGTAATAACCTAGACCTTGCGAAATATACACACGCCATGGTTAGGCTTCCTTCTAAGAATTTTTAGGAAAACAAAGTAATATTGGCAGTCAGCAGATTAGTATTGTTACACATGCCTAACCGCTGTGCCTATAATCTTACTGGAAACAGGCTACGTTTATTTTCATTAAGAATTTCATGCTCCTTTATGCTAGTGTTTACATACTCCGCCTGAAA
>JAGDQP010037027.1:0-18798 GCA_022664845.1 Lepisma saccharinum | reverse complement strand
AGGGCCCTTCGAGTTTTTAAAGTTATTTTATAGTTTTTAGGTATTTTAAGCTCAGGTCGGGATACAATTGGGGAGAGGATATTGGAAGGTAGACGGCCAGGGCCCATTTCGTAGGTAACATCCCAGCATTTGCCTCGTGTGACAAATTAACTGTCAGGATGGTCGACCGCTGTGATCGATCCCAGAAAATCCCGAATGCTTATCCACTGAGAGATGGCCGCTTGGTTCGCACCCTTTGAGTGCAAAGCAGTAAGTATTCCTACTCTCCCAGAGATATAGTTTTATTCGGATTAGGAATTATTTTTGCAAATTAATTTATTGTCCGCACCTGTGCCTTGTAACGATATTTATTCGCATTATCTTTGACAAAAGGTTCCATTATTAATTCTTTGTTTCTAAGAATATCAAATACAGTTTTCAGACTGTCGCGAATTGACAATTTTAGCAAATTAGGTATTTTTCTCCGACATCATTTGTCATTCTTTCTTCTGCATACAGCTCGTAGGCCTCGTCACAAAGTGTCGTATACAAAATTTCAAACTTTTCAGAAGAACAATTTAAAGAAAAGTACTTCCATATACTTGTTCTTGTAACCCATTTTTGTTAATAACTTTTGAATGGTTTATCATTGAGATACGTCGATTTGAGACAAGAAAATATACACAAAATGCTATATTCCGACGGTCCTAATTTAAAACTGACAAAATTTGAGATATGACACTTTGTAATGAGGTCGACGAACTGTCAAATGGTTCCGTTCGATAGATCCCGTTTTCATTATCTGAGAGGCATTTATAACAGCAATCCTGAGGCAATCATTTTTAGAAAATAATAATAATGTACTTTCAGCAATACATATATTGTCTTAAAATTACGAAAAATACGAGCGCAATGTAGCAGGTCAGATAAAGTTCGGCAATAGGTCTTAAAGAATAAATTTATTGAATCAAGGTACTCAAATGCTATTCAGTGAGAAGTTAAGATTATTTTAGTTTATGTTAAATTTGTCTATTTATCACATAGACCATTTCTATCAGTTCTTATTAAGAGCTTTAAGGTACACGGAGCGGTTTATCATTATAAATACTTATTTGTTTAAAATCAAGCTTTTACACAACATACAACTTAAACATTACACACAATACATTCTTCAGAAAATAATATTTATTTTTAGATTCCAAGTAGTAGCTTAAGATTTTATTGAGCAAGTTGGTTTTGTAAACTATCATTTTAGCGGCTGCAGCCGAACTGCTGTCTGCTGGAGTCCAAACTCCAAACAGTGAGTCCAAACACACGCCTCAACCAATGGGCGCTTCTTCTCGCGCAGCACTCGTAAGGGCTCCCCATGACTACGAGCTCCAGTCACTCGGCAAGTTTCGGTAATTTTAGCTAAATGGGCGGAACGGTGCCCTAGTTTGCGTCGCTGGCTAACGTCAACTGTAGCACTAGCAGGTAAACCAGTCTCAGTTTATCATGTCTTCGCAAAGCTTATTGTGGTGTGATGAGAGTTACTCGTCATCAGACAGTTGTGTTTGTGCGGTGCAGGAAGCAGAACGTGCCGCCTTAGCTTTGCTGCATATTGAAAATAGGTTTCCTAGCCCTTTCTTAGTGACTAGTTTTGATTGTCCTATTCAGTCTTCATTGACAGTGAACAGTGGTTCCCAGAGTGAATCAAACTTTTTTTTTTTTCAAAATCTGTTCAAAGTGATTCCCATAGTGTAGAAAATTTTAGTGAATCAAACTTTGTTTTCTCTGATGGTGATTTCCAGAATGAATCGTCACTAACTGAAAAATTCTTCTGAATTAACCCTCATGCTGTTGAAACTGTTTCTTCTAAAAGTGATGGAAAACCTCTCTCATCTGTATGACTAATTTGTCGACGATTACATTGGTTTTGTACAAATAGATATTGATTACTATAAGTCAAAGCATTACTTTCGGTAATTAATATTTTCACCCTTTTATATTGAAATTATTTTTAATTTAATTATACTACACTTTGACTCTTCTTTAAAGCGCTAACCTCCACCCTCATGTAGCTTTTCTAGAGTCCTTCTATTAATACAATAATTATACGTATTTCAGTATGCTGTCAACGGATCTACCTTAAGTTTCTTGCTTGTACAGTTTTCAGGCATCTTCAGTTCTAATTGTAGGAGTTATACATGTGAATTACATGCACATTTATCCTACGAAACAGCCTCAACTCACTTGCTAGACGTAAGCTTGTCATTCGGAAGATTCTCGGTTCGAGTTCTACTGTGTGCTGACTTTTCTCATCCTTTTCCGCTACTATTTCACGCCCTGTACTAGAAAATTCTTCAAATATCTTGCTTTTTTGTTCATTTAAGTTATTTCTTTTACCAATAAAATTGTTTAATTTTTACTTTTCTCGAAGCACTATGTGCAAGATACACCCACAAGTTCTTACTAATAGTTATTACTATAGTTATATATATTATAGTTATTATATTATTATAGTTAGTGTATTATAGTTATGTTATTATATATTATATTTGTTACTAATATTCCTTTTCTTATTGATTATGTCATAATAGAAAAAGAAAACGTGATTTTTTCATCCTTGTTCTTCTTTACACTAAATTTTAAAGAGTTTGACTTACTAATATTACATTTCTGATATTCTAAATTTGCAACACAGATCTTTTACCTGCGTTTTCAAATTTACCTCTGCTTCTCTATCAAGCAGTGGAGGTAGAAGTAGGAAAGTACACAATATAAGCAATTAACCATTTGTGTAAAAAGTCGTAAATTATGACAGCTGTCAAGGGGGTACGTTGGGTTGAATAGCGATTGTTTTCATTGTCCCATAATTTATCACGGTGGTTGCACACGGTACAACGATGTAGAAGAGAGAATTGGCGTGTTCCAGCTGCCCAGTTTTTTCAGCAGTGAGGGAGTGATGATTAGATGTATACATTTTTATAAGTATGTTTGATAATTGTATTAAGATGTTATTTCTAAGGCGTTGTATATCGTACGAAAGACTTATCGTAGAAAGACAAGAGATATACCAAACTATATTAAAATTTTCTGAGGAATATGATGAACATAGTCATATATCCCTAGTCATTTAACTATCTCGCGTATACTGCTCGTGAGTCTTTAATAAGTATATATAATATGAAATTCATAAACCTCAATCTTTAAGGCGAAATAGTATTTGCTTTGAAATACGAAACCATTTAAATTTATTAAGATGTTGAAAGAATCTTCGCGACACCTTATGGTGTTATTGAATGTGAAGATGGGCTTCGTAGATGGAAATCTTGAGACATTCAAAAGTGTATTTTCTTGGAACTTTTTAAGAAGTTGCCAAGACTAGGGAGAAGCTTGAAATCAAGTTAGGTATGTATATGGAATGTACTAGGTATGATTTTATTCGGCTAATTTCCTTGGAACTCCTTAAGAAATTGCCAAGATGGAATTCAGGAAAATAAATTTTATCAGGAATGGAGGGTGTTAACGAGATTGGAGATGTTGGAAATCAAGTTAGATATGTATATGAATTATAGTAAGACTAATCTTATGCCTCGATCTTACGTGGAATTTATTAAGAAATTTCCAAGGAATCTTCTAAGGAAGAGCCCAAGAAAATCTTTTAATTTTGAATTAGGTGAACTAGGAAAACGGGAAAAATTTGGAACCAAGAGTCGAATATGCAATGAAATAGGAATGATCTTATGCCTTTATCTTACTTACAACTCCTTAAGAAATTGCCAAGGAATCTTCTAAGAAAGAACCTCTAATTCAGAATGAAGCGAACCAAGGAGATGGCAGAAGGTTGTATCCAAGCTAGGTATGCATATGAAATACAGTGGGACTATTTTTGTTCGTATTTTTTCCTTGGAATTCCTTCTTAAATTGTCAAGGTGGTATTCAAGAAAATGATTTTAATTAGGAATGAAGTGAACTAGAGAGGTGGGAGAAGCTTGAAAATAAGCTAGAATAATATATGAAATACAGTAGGTCTGTTCTTGTTCCTCCATCTGAAAGAGAATTTGGTAAAAATACGACCCTCTACAATAATAAATCACCAAGATGCTGTTCAAGAAAATGCCTTTAGTTTGGAATTAAGCGCACTTGGGAGACGGGAAAAGTTTCGAACCAAGCTAGAATCCTATATGAAATGTACTAGGTATAATTTTGGTCGTATATTTTCCTTGGAACACCTTAAGAAATTAAGAAGGTGTGAAAATTCCTTTAATTGGGAATGGAAGCTGTTAGCGAGATGGGAGAGGCTTGAAATCAAGGTAGAACAATATATGAAATATAGTAGGACTGTTCTTATCCGTCTAGCTGGAAGAGTATTTGGAAAAAAATCGCTCCTCTATAATAAATTGTCAATGAAGTGGTCGAGATAAGCTTTGATCCAGGAATGAAACGAGATAGAAAGACGGGAGAAACCAAATAGTCACACTTGGATTGAACGTTAAATGTAATTTTTGTATTCAAATACTCAGAAGGAGAATTTTTATTTAAACAACTCACAATGGCTAGCTATTGTAAGCCAAAAAATATATAACAAGAATTGTCATGCAGTTCGATCTTCTTAAATTCTTGCAATGTGAACCAATTAATTACGAGCATTTGCTAGAAATTACGAACTTCTTAACCCTTTTATGAATAGAATATGGAACTATCCAGGATATTGAATATTAGGCACAGGAAAATGAGATGAACAAAATTTTAAAACTAGGATTGTTAACAAACCTAATTCCTAAACAACTATACGATGTCGAATGTAATTTTATTAATGCTTTACGAGTATTTTGTACGAGGTTATTCGAACATCTAAGCATTAAAGGTGAACCACTTACTTATTAGTACTTTCGTGCTGTAGTATATATTTTATGAGGTCTTCTTTTGTTCGTAGCACTAAAGAGTATGCAGCTTTAATATGCCTCGAAACCGTTTCAATAGGTTTACCCTTACGAATGTTGTATATGAGATAGCTAAATAACTTAAAATTCATTATCGGTCATTGCAGGCGGAACTTTCCGTCACCATATTGATATGGTTCCTCGTAAACTGTATTTATACCAATATTAAAGAATACGCAATATTCTCATTCATTTAAAATAAGAAATTAAATGTGAACCAACTAATAAGGTGGTGTAATATATTTTATAAGGTATTCTTTTCCTTCAAAGCACTGAAGAATATGTGATTAACTTTATTAGGTTCGCAAAGGGCGACCATTACTTATAAAAGTTTTTTACTTGAAAATTTGATCGTGTTTGATTTTCAACCTGTTAACATAAAGTTCATTATCGGCAGACGTACGGGATCTTACTGTCACCAAGAAATGACCTTCCGTAAACGCTTTTAATACCAATACTTTAAGACTATTTTGTCACTGACGAACATTACACTACAGTGTTGCTACATGGGTAAAAAATAAAACATAATATTGTAAGAAAAAATATTATTGTACGTAATCAAGTATTTACAATGATTGTTACAAATACAAGTTCAGGGCGGCAGAGGTTACACAAAATCAAGTTGTTAGTTATATTGAATGCTGACAGACTTGTAAATGAGAACCAATAAAAATGAAAGTTGTATGAATACAAAGGTTTTTAGTCATTGTGGCTACAGAGATACATATTAATACAACGTATTTAAGTTATTTAAGTACCTCGCAGTTACTTGACTTTGAATTGTCTTGCAATGACAGGGCATTGCGCGTTGCTTAATTAGCAATCCACTTAAATATTCAAATAAAATTTTCAGTAGAAAATTTGAACGTGTTTTACTTTGAAAATATTAGATACCGTACATTGTGATGCACTAAATAATTTCTTGGCATTAATTGCTGGTCACAAATGTAGCTATTAACGATTTCGATTTGTTTGACTAATCTCAGGTTTCAAAAAAGTTTCATGGGAAAGTTTACAATTCTTATTTGAATAGGTGATTATGAAGTAATGTATGGTAATCCTCACTATTTGAAGGATATAGTCTACGTTCTTTTGGTGTTAACCCATTGGTGACGTTCACGTTGTCCTTTAGAGACAATCTTATATCCTAATTTGGGCAATATATTGCTTGGATTAAACATTACTGTAATATTTGTACTAAATTATAATAATGAAAGTTTATAACCATGTGTACGACAATTGGGTGTAATATCAAGAACTTTGCAAACATGGTCAATGTCTCTTGTAAGTAGATATTGGATCCGGTAACTATAATTTTTTGCACCCAAGCCAATGAAGATTTTCATTTCCCTACCTTCTCTAATTTCTCTCGTTCATTCTCCTAAATTTCCTAAATATAACATCGCGTCTTTGCATACGAATAGAATGTGTATCACAAAAAATACTCTTTTAATCCGAACAGCATCTAATATTTCAAACAATTGGAATCCGGCCCAAGAAGATATGAATGATGCTACAGCCAAATTTGTAAATTGATATGGTGAGTTGTCATTTTTCAAGTCTTTGTATGTCACCAATAGTTTTTGTCCCACAAACACAACGTTTTCTATTTCCAAGTGGGGTGTCCTTACAAGTTCAAGGAATTCTTAAGCATCAAGCACAACCTTTGTCTGTGCCAAGTCAGTGCGCTGCCCCAGTTTCCAAAGAGTAAGATAAGGAAATTTAACAAATATACCCCAACCTTCATTAAGTTCAATTTTGTCATACTCAAGACTTATTCCTTTATGACAGCTTTAATCTGCAATATATGTCTATTTTTACTCTTCTGTTATGCAATCAGAAGGAAAACAACTGGATTGTTGCTTCATTTAAAAGACTATCAACATAGGGATAAGACAAAGGAAAAAGATAACCTGTATGTAAGTATGTAAAACTTTGTCCTCAGTGTGGTGCCATGACAAATATGCGTAACAGAAAATCTAAACAAGTTTGTGGTGAGTATTTTTGTAAAGTATGTTTGATGTATGTGGATGAGTTTCATTTGTGTTTTGTAAAGTCATCAAAACCAAAAGGAGTAGAACATTTTCTGTATATAATATTTGATCTTGAGACATTGTTGATGGAAGATGATGATAATGGTGAACGTGAGCATCAGGGCAACTTAATTTGTGCAAGTCATCGTTGTCATAATTGTAAAGATATCGATGACGATAACCATAAATGTATTCAGAATAAAAGATGCCTTTGTCATGTAAAGTGAATGTTATAGTTTTGTAGCTATTTTATTTATATTTTTCTTTTGGTATCTTATGTAAAATCTGCTAATTTATCTAGAACATTTTTTTTTCATTTGTATTTTTCTTGATGATGTATTTGAAGATATGACGTAGCAATTACGCTTTTTAAAATCTTAAAAAGTGACTTCATGTGTCCATTCCGTGTTTCCACTATCCATCTTAAGTTGGTTATACGGCGTGTGTCATTTGCTGCGTCTGTAGATAATTGCCGTTCACCTCGTTGTAATAAAACTGACATGTGTACATTTACTCCTAGATGTTACAGCATAGGAATTGCATCGCGATACACGCGATCGACTACGAACATATTCCCATCTTGGAACCACTCCTTCATAGACTGAGCATCTCTATTAAACTAATTGATGAGAATTCTGGCGTCATTGTTAGTGCCATTGGCAAAGTACGGCCCTTGGATAGCTAATATGTAACCATCTGGTGCTACGATCATGGACGGTTTAATTAAGTGACGACCTTTGTGCATGCTAAACGATTGCTGCAATACTTTAAAGCACGAGCTTTTCTCAATATATAAATACGTGCAATCATTGAATGCAATAGCCCGGGGAATGTCTGAGTCTGGATTCAGTAATCTGTTCGAAAAGTCTGTGACAAGCCTCTGTATATGTTCATCCGCGTTAATGCGTTTAGGCCGATGATTTGTGGAACGAATGTTGTTTGAAGCGCTTGTCTCACGATATTTTATCGCTAGTCTCATCTCACATAGAAACTTAAGATCTTTTTTTGAATGTACTTTACTTGATTGCCAACGTGTACAGGATCGTAATGAGCATATAAATCAACAAAGTATTCCTTTGAGATAGGCGGGATAACTTCAAACTCTGAATCGGTAAAGACATCCTCATCTGGATATGGATTATCTCTTGTATACACAACAGACGCACGCAAGGTCTGCAGCACTTGTCATAACTGATTGCCAATTAACTTGTAAGGACGATTTACATACAGATGCTTATCAGAATAATGGAAACACCTGTAGTTGGCAACACGTCAGATGTATGGGTTGGCAGTGGTGTCGTGGCGACCGCAGCGCCGGACTGCTGGTGGTGGTGTGTTAGGTCGGTCTCCATACTACGTCAGGCGTCGTGGAACAGGAGTGTGCAGTGGCTGCAGCAGACGGAGGTAGTGTAAAATGGGAGACCTCTCAGAGTTTCAAAGAGGGCAAATTGTTGGTGCGCGGTTATGTGGAGTGAGTGTGACGGCAGTGGCTAGTGTGTTAGGTGTGTCGCCAGGGACAGTGTCGAAGGTGATGACGGCCTACACAACACACGGGAAAACCACATCGGGGAAGCGGAACAGTGGGCGGAAGAAAAGCATCAGTGACAGGGCACGCCGGGTATTAAAGCGCATTGTCACGCGGAACCGTCGTGCCACTGCGGCGCAAGTGACGGAGGAACTCAATCAGCACCTCCCCCAACCTGTTTCGACAATCACAGTCCGCCGCGAATTACATGACATGAACTTACGGGGTCGTGTTGCACGGGCCAAACCTCTCATCAGGGACCAGAACGCTTTAGCACGCCGCAAATGGTGCCGCGACCATGCAACTTGGACCGTTGACGACTGGAAACGTGTGGTATGGTCGGATGAGTCACCATTCACCCTATTCCAAACCACGGGCCGTGTTTATGTGTGGAGAACGCCCAAAGAAGCGTATGATCTGCAGTGTCTCCGCCCAACTGTGAAACATGGCGGCGGCACGGTGATGCTGTGGGCCGCAATATCATGGTTTTCATTGGGTCCTGTGGTCACACTTCGCGGACGCATCACTGCCAACGATTATGTCGCAATTTTAGGAGACCACTTGCATCCTATGGTCCGGATGTTGTTCCCGGACAATGACGCCATATTCCAGGATGATAATGCACCCATTCACACAGCTGGAGTTGTTGCAGCGTGGTTTGAGGAACATCGGGATGAAGTTCAACACCTCCCCTGGCCCGCCCAATCCCCAGATCTCAACATAATTGAACATCTGTGGTCCATCTTGGAAACACGACTCCGGCGACGATTTCCACCTCCATCCTCTCTCACAGAACTGGCCGATGCCCTGCACGAGGAATGGTGTAATATTCCACTTGCTACCATTCATGACCTCTATGCCTCCACCCCACGTCGCATCAAGGCTGTTCTGAAGGCGAAAGGTGGCCCGACACCATATTAATCTGGTAAGTTGCACTTTCGTTCAGGTGTTTCCATTATTCTGATAAGCATCTGTATCTCAAGTCCTCTAATAAAATATCTAAGAGGGCTTATATATTCAGATGACCTTTATTATTCAGATGTCGCCTGCAGGATTTTTTTTTTCACTGACATAAATATTTCGTTTGACAAAAATATCAGTTCTACATTCAATCGATAATCTGCGTAAGTCCTGCATTCCGTTACAAATGACGCAAGTGCTAGATGATGTTTGGGTCAGTACATTCAATCGCACGCATTGCGGATCGATCTGTATGGCATCTAACTCTCGAGCGATAGAAATGTTACAAGGTTGACAGATGTAGACATTTGGATCAATGTTGACGGGCGGTCTACCAGCCTCGTTTCGCCGACCAACTGCAAGATGCAGTTTTTTGGCGTTTTCTGCTCCAGAAATACATACACCGCTGTGGTTCAGCAATCGGTCGCAAACAAAACAAAGGTTGCGTACCGGTACTCTAACCATGATGATCCACAAAAAAACAGGAACAGGATTCTAAGAGAACAATTAACTCACTTTTAAGCGCAGAAGCAAATGAATGGCGCACCGTATGCTACTAATCGCGTGTTCACATACACAGGCATGAACAAAAAATATACTCCAACAGAATTATCAGTGCACTTGCAAGCCTCACTGGTCGAAGTATTCAGTCACTTATAGGCTAATACAGTGGTTTGAGAATATCACCGCACACCAAGAATTTTTACGTTCTTCCTTGACCATTGTACGAAAATCAACATAATACTGAAGGAAAGATTCAACTTCGAAAGAACTTCCAAAACAAACAAAGAATGCAGAACCATTTAGTGTTAATGACCTGTTTACATACAATGTTGTCCACAAAATACCATAATTATTAGCACAGAAATAAATATTAATTCATTTGCGAGCCTCACTAGGTGGAACAACACCAGGTCTCACATACTAATTGGGAATATAGTATGTTTCCTTTCACCACTGATAACATGCGTACTGTACCTGCAGATATACTGATACAACTTGCACGGTGGTTTTCAAAGACAGCAGAATACTTTTTTCTTATATACCTCTATGTAGGAGGTCGTGTGCCTTACTAGGTGACAGAAGGGTCCCCAATCAACAGACCGAGACGGGAAGCGCAAGAGTGGGCAGCTCATCAATGGGATTGATACTATTTGGGAACATATATCGGTAAACCAAAACATACGCTGGCGCAATGGTGGAATCTAGGGCTCGTATTTGCGAAGCACCATTTGAACTAAGCTAACGCACCAGAACTCGGAACCCCTTGGGTGGCGTATAATACCGAGATAGACTAATCTTATACATCTATCTATCTGTCTATCTATAGATAGCTAGATCTAAATATATAGATTTCTATAATAATAAGTCACAGCCATATTCGAATCACTAACAGTTGAGGCCTCTTCCCAGAGGGAGGAGATTGGTCCACGCTGACCAAACGGGTTGGGTGAGGAGAGCCTAAGCTCTCACTGTGATTGCCACTGTCTTCTCTTCACAGAAGCTCCCCAATTGGATCACGATGCTGGCTGGGCACCGTTCCAGGCCCTCTCCCTTTGGAAAACACCCTTGGCACAGCCGGGAATCGAACTCGGGACTCACGATCAGCAGTCAGCGATAGTGACCACTAGCTCCGCGGGGCGGTCTAAATATATATATATGTATATATGAGCTCCTGCGTAGCCCAGTCGGTAGCCCACTCGACTTCAGTGTGAGTGGACCCAGGTTCGATTCCCTGTGGGGGCTCAAAAATGTCGGTGTTGACCCAGAATCGTGAGGACAATTGGGGAGCTGCTGTGAATAAAAGACAGTGTCGATCACAGTGAGAGCTTCGGCTCTCCTCTCCCAAGTCCCAACCCGTCTGGTCAGCGTGGGAGCAGTAGACCAACTCCTCCCTTCGGAGAGAGGCCTCATCCACTAGTGGATTGAATATAGTTGTGATTTATTATATATATATATATATATATATATATATATATAATATCAGTTCTCACACACACATCACCAGGCACTACCGTGGTATCGACGAAATATTATATTCTAGATATTTAACAGTTCGGGACCTTTTGACGCTTATTATTTACTGTTTCCGGCTCTGTGGGGCCCAGGACTCACTTCCTACTGTTTTGACCAGGACATATTCTTATTCATTTTTTTTCCGTAGATACAAAATCTGGTTTAAAAAATGGGTGTTGCGATTTAAAAAATCGCAGTTGGGCCCCGTGGGGCCCACACAGGATCGCACAATTTTCGTTCATCCATTCGTCCGCTAGTTCTGTTCATTTTCTCCAACTTTTTTCTCTTTCCAGTTTTCAGAAGAACTCATTCTAACCGAGATATTTCGCTATTCCGGAACTCAGCATGGTATCGACAATTGCACGCAATTATAATCTTCATGGGCCATATCTCGAAATCCTGTCGGTAGAATTTTTTGTGCCCATTGGGACTTTTTATCACAATGGCATAAACTACCTGTGTGCCAAGTTTGAGCGCCCTTTAGTGAAACCCAATTTGCATTTAAAAAGTGCGAGGTGCTTTGGAAATTGAAGGTGGGTCAATTGGTGAAATGCACCTCTCTTTTTATCATTATTTAAAAATTTCTTATATTGCGTATTTTAAACAACCCACTACAATAATGATAGTAATAATTAAAGTAATAATAATAATATTGATGATAATATATCTAATGTTAATAATAATTAATATTATTACTACTACTAATAATAATAAAATTATTATTAGTAGTAGTAGTAGTTGTTGTAGTGATCACCATTAATTTTTACGTCTGTACTTTTATTTTGTTTGTACTGGCAACCCTGCGTTCTCAGAGTAGTTTGTCACAATTGTCTGCTCGAATGTCTGCTAGAATCACCGGCATCTACAATAAAAGGATTACATTCCCATCAAAACGAGATTACATAGATCACATCTATTTTCGAGCAGAAATTTATCATCTTTTCTCCGGTGAATGTCCTCTCTAAAAGGGTCTTTCCTCTTTCCGCAATCATATGATGAAATATTGCGTTCAATTGGAGCAAAATTCCGTTCTTTTTAATTTAGCGTGTAGGAAGTTAATTATGTTTAGTTACACCGTGTGTTTTATGTAAATATGTATGTATTATTTAGAATCTAGTTATAATTGCAAATATTTTCTTTCTCTTACAGGTACGTAGACTTTGTATTAAATATTGCAGGAGATACACAGCTGATGTAAGTAGTTTTACTAATAGTGGGCGTGCATTCTAAATAATTATCTACATTTTGTCCGAGAACTGAATTTTCTTGTAAATAAGTTAAATCTACCACCTCTTATCTGAGTGTTGATTCAACATCGTAATTGAATTAAGAAATAATTCCATATCTATTTTCAAGAAGTAGCGTTTCTCTTACGTAATGGTAGGAGATCTTAGACATGGCTCCAATTGTGAGTTTGGATAGCCAGTTATTTCTTTAAATTCTTCATAAAAATATTGATGTGGATAGAAACTGTTATCTATCATAATCTGTCATTAATGAATCAGTCAATAAGATTATTATCAGTACTTCCATTATAAAACAGCAAAATAAGCATAGATTTTGTGTTTATTGTCTTAAGTTTAATTTGTAAGGTTAGGCACAGGAGTGTTATTATTTTATGTAACTAGTGCTGACTATAAATTCAGACTAAAGTAAAGCTTCACAAGTGTTCATAGGATATGAAAAAGATAATGAAATGAATGGTATAAATATGCCTAAAATTCCACACATTTAATGAAGTAACTCATATTGACTCACGCACATATCGGCCTGAGCCAATAGTTGCCTAAAGGCTTTAAGTGTAAATTCAAATTCGTGCGCATATCTAACAAGAATATTTATGCAGGCAGAACAATAATTTCACAGATGTCATGTAATATAAAAGTATTTCAGGTAAGATAAGTCGTGACTGATAAAAAATAATGGACTCACGTTATCTTTTAATAATTTTTAAGGACCTGATTTAAATTTTGATTTTCCTTTAATGATGCGAGTATGTCACTCTATAAGCTTTTTCTTATGAGTACGAAATGTTATTAATTCTTTATTGAAAGAAGTGCGATATCGTACGCAAGAACGTCTAAATAGAGAAAACCAGGAATTGTTTCGCTGCATGAAGATTACCATCTTTTAGTAAGGCTCATGCATAATGTTTTATGATGCTAGTAAACTGCTGTTCCAGATCGTAGACGATTTTGTCCTATTGGTTGGAGTAAGAAATTATTTAGGTACCCCACCAATATGAAACGCTTGATGCTTGTGAAAATAGTAGGGCTAAGTTGTATAATAGTCTTTGGTACTGACGCCTTACTTTGACAATCTGAAAGTGGTCTTTGTGTTATAAACTGCTCTTGTGGTACTTGAAGCAGCTTTTGTATTTGGATTCATATTCCGCAAACGTAGACAAGCCAGTAAGTTGTTGTATCAGGAATGATTTACATCAGTTTGATAGCATAAAATTTTCGTAAATTGTATCGTGTGAGTAGCGTTTGCCTTCTGTATAACTTGGCTTAGCATTTTTTTACCTCTGAATTTAAATTTGTGTTTTAGTCATATAGAAGTTGTATACAAAATTGAATTAACCGGCTAAAACGATCCAGAAGAAAGAAACGGGACTAACAGTGATATGTCACGGGTATACTAAGAACTATGAGAGAATAAGCAATCGGCAATGGCGTTCTTTCGCAATCTAAACATATCACGAAAATACCTATCTTAACTATATATCGTCATTTCGATTTGGATTTTAATGAAAGCTCTACAAAAAATACTAACTTACATATGCTTAAATATCTGTAGAACTTTTCATTAAACCAGGAAGAGAACTCAAAATTCCCTTCAGAGTAACTTAGTAAGAAAAAAGAGCATAATATGTTGACACCTTGAGGCTATAATAATAATAATTTTAATAGCGCAGGTCTTCAGAGAAAATTTTCATTCTAAAGATATTCAAAGTTCAAACGTCCAAAATAAAGAAAAGTACTTTCATTTCTTCGATTTTGTTAACAAAGTTGAAAGACCAAGGTTTACACATCTCTAGTTCTGCATTACGTTTTGCGTAATAATCGTCCTCTGCAAGATACCTCCATCCTATGCATCTTCATTGTATGCTAGAATTTTTCTTGTCAGTAAATTTTTATCAACTCTGTCTATAAGCAAATCCAAGAGACAAGTCATTAAGCTTCAGATTAGTGGATCTACAAATTTCTACATTGTAGGTGGGTTTTAGTACCACACCCTGTTTACATATCGGGATCTAGATTAAAGCCGAGCAAAGTGGTTTACTTTTTATTTAGCGCATCATAACTTCGAAACAAACAGCGATAACTAGATGTTAAATACACCGATGGAAACCTTATAATATGCCCTACATTCTACCGTAAAATGAAAAGGAATATTGAAATTTGTGGACCACAGGCAATATTTATTGGATGTATGTTAAATTCCATTTTCCCGACACTGTGCTGGCAAAATGAAACATACCTTGATACCAATTTAATATTTTTAATGTAATAATCTACATTTTTCTACAGTCTAGTAATATGAAAACAATAAAACGTTGTTTTAAAATTGTTTTTAGTTTAGTACTTAAAATAATCTACGGCAGTGTTTCCCAAGGGGCTTGCGACAAGCATATGAGGGGGCTGCAATATTTTGACGTATTACGAGAATTTACTTCCCAATATTTACATCATATACAGATTTTTTAAATAAAATAATTTGAAAACATGATATTTTTTATCAAGAAAGCCAAGTTAAAATCGAAATTAACAAAACGAAACCAATATAATAAACGAAGCGTAAACTACAACATTTAATGAACTGATATGATGACCATCTATTCTCAAGATCGATTTTCACTAGACGCTTGAACTAGAAAAATGGAACCGCTAAGTTCAAACTTCTCTGTCAGCTTGTACGAAAAGTGGATCGATGGCTTAAATTGGTCCCAGTAAAATATGCGTTACCAACGTTCAGTGAAGCTAAAGAGCATGACAGTAAGCCTATGTGTTCCCGTAGCAGAAATGATAATGTGGGCTAAAAAAGTGAGTAAATATTTCCCGAAATATTTAGAATTTAATTTTCAGATCTTGAACGAGATGATGGTCAGAAACCACAGTGTATCTGCGGTGAGGTGCTATCCAATGAGGCCACGAAAGCTTCGAAATTACGAGGACGTCTTGAAAGAAAGCACAGTGCATCAGTGAACAAACTAATTCCAGTTGATTATTTAAAATAATAAACTAGCAGAAGTTACCCAATAAAACAAGTTCAGTAGTTAAGATACATTGTATCAGGCTCAAATAATATAAAGGCTGTTTTAGCTTCATTCGAAGTATCTGTTTTGATTGCGAAAAAGAGACAGTCTCATACGACTGGTAAAGACTAAATTTTGAGGGTAAGGAAGGCAATGACTCGCAATTTTCTTTTGGCGAAAAGCATTCCAAAGAACATTCATTAGTGTCTCTCTCGAACAACACTGTGAAGCGGAGAATCGACGAAATGGCTGAAAACGTAATAGACACATTGATACAACGTTTGAGTTTCAGTGAGCATTTCTCGATACAATGCTATGAAAGTGCTGATATTTCGGGAAATGCAAATTTGGTAGCTTTGGTTCGATATGAACGGAAAAAGATTTCATGAGGACTTTTTTTGTTTTGTGAAACACTGTCGTTATATACGACTTCTGAAGTCTTGTGTAACATTCTTAATAATTTTTATCCTTGAAAATAAACGGGAATGGGCTGAATGTGTTGAGATTAGTAGAGATGGTTATCGGACAATGGTAGGCAGAATCCAAATAAAGATTGTGAGAGCATGAAGATGCATTTACTTTCTTTGGATTCCCAGTTGAGAGCTTACTTTTCGGTTTCGAATGAGAAAAATAATTGGATGAGTAACCCGTTTCTAGACAATTAAAATGAGCTGTCATCAAATGAAGAAGAGGAGCTTATTAAATTGTCATGCGATTTCTCATTGAGATAGTGTTTCCCAGTTTGCGTTTGCTGGACTTTTGGATACATGCTCGGCTTTTGGATCCTGATGTTTTCAGAAAGACAATTTCACATCAGATGCCTTTCGTGACTACTCACAAGGGAGGTTAGTGAGCTGTTCAGTCGATATCAAGATGATGAATATGCCAAATGATAGACCATAGCATGCTTTAGCAGCTATAATATTAGCTGCCACAACTTTGTGTTAGCCTCGTAATCAATATGCAAAATACTGTACAGGGTGGGGCCATACTGTACAAGACAGTCGAATAAAATTTAAAAAAAGAGACAGACAGGAATGAATTTTCCCTGAACATATAGGCGAAGAAGAAAATGTTGCTGACTATACCACGTTGCCGGCGTCCATCTTGGATTCAACTTGGAAATTTCAAATGGCAAATGGCCATACAATATATGAAATGACATTCTCTTGCAATAAGAAACTGAATGGTGCACTGCAATTTACGATAACTGTAACCGTGTTGCCCTGAACGAAATTATGGTAGGTTTTGAACTAGGCGGGTTGTTCCGAAAGGAAGGATTACGTGCCATACACACCTTGTAACACCACAACAAACATATTCATGGATAACAGCTGTGAACGACAAAAACCACAATCACCATCACGGAACATGTTTCACATGGACGCCGTTTTCACTTAAGAACTTCCACAAACGTCGTCGTGCGCTCTACGAAGCAGGTGATAGTTATACACATGCACAATGCACATTATTTCTTAATCTGGTTGATTGGCCACTCTGCAAATTATAACCGACCATCAGGGTCGTCTTCAATCAGATGCTGTAATCTTTGCAACTTGTACGAATGTCACTTGTTTGTTTTCGCATTGTTCTTGCAGAGGTACGACTAACGTCGTTTTCCATGGACAGATGCGTGTGATTTTCTGAACTTTTGTTAAAGGGTGCAAACACTGCTGTCGTAGTTGTTTTGTTCATAGACGTGTTAGGTCTACCCGTCCGGGGCCTGTCTACAACAGTTCCTGTATCCCTGATGAATTTGGATAGAGGGTAGAAATTTTGTTGGGTGAGATATTATTCCTTTAAGGATGGCGATGGTTGAAATCATCGGCGATGGTGCATACTTAGTTCACCCGACATCGCACAGTGTGCGATTTCGCTAATCTAGCGGGACAAAAGTCAAAAAAGTAACTTGAAAAATATGTACGGAAAACTGGTTAGAATTGAAGCTGATGAAATGTAGGAACCAGTGACAAAATAGTACACCTCTAGCCGCTACGCTTCTCTATCCATAACTCCGCACAAACAGGTGTCTGCGTGTTGAGTGTAAGCGAGCGCTCGAGCAGGCGTGAACCATTTGCAAGTTAGGTGGGAGCAAAGTTCGTACTGTTTACATACCTGTGCAAAGTATATGGGATCTAACCTGCATGGTACGTATCTCTCATTTTGTGTAGTTAAATAGACCATGGAACCTTTGATACTTTGAATAATATCACAGAAGAAACACATAGAAACTCTCTGAAAATTCCAGGTTCGATACGAGTGACTTAGACTGTCAAACGTTTGGTACGAGTTTGTATGCAATTGTTTGTTTTCTATCGTGATCTGACATTCCTATAGATATGTATAAAACGAATTTCAAGTGCAACTATTTGCGTTTGTGAATGGTGTGTCAAGTTTTGCGAGTATAGTCGTGATAGTGTCAAAATGAGAATTACATGAAATATTAAAAAATGTTGATACTGAATCGCGCTCATCGTCCACTAAACCGGAACATGTACTTACACAGCACCTGCAAACCAAATTTGAGCTTCATATGTGTTCATCGATTATGTTAAAAGAACTGAACCGGGTATCGCATTCATTTATCACAGGGTTCGATCACAGATGGAAAACATGCCATCGCAATAAAATGTGTTCTTGAAGAAATATGAACACTGATTGAATACAACAATCACAATCAATAATTTTGATGTACCAGCTACAAGTGCTAGTCGGAGTGACAAAAAAGTTGGGCGACCACAGAAAACTTTTAGCTCGAGTGCATCGAATACAAAAAGGCGAAAAGTGCAATCACTTCTGACAGAGCATTCTTTAAGTGAATTTACACACGCCACACGTTTTAAATTAAGGAACTCTCGCAAAAGAGATGCCGCTAGTGTTCTGCAAGAATTGACGAGAGGTCCAAAAAGTGCCACAAAGATTAAAAAAACCGTAAGTGACATTAGACACCAACTACCTCAGTTTTTGCCTGAAAAAACACTGGCTTTAATAACGTTCATGCGCCTGAGCTGTCGAAAATACAAATTGATGAGAACATCAGCATTAAGAAAAGGCTTTAAAATCTATCCCTCGTATGACAAAATAAAGGAAGCTAAAAAATGT
>JAGDQP010037026.1:0-18798 GCA_022664845.1 Lepisma saccharinum | reverse complement strand
ATAAGTCTTCTAAACACAATGGCCAAAATTACTGAATCTGTTATACTTAAGAAAATAAACAAACATTTAATCTCCAAAAACATTCTTATTAAGGAACAATTTGGATTCAGAGGTAAACACTGCACAACACACCAATTAGTACGCCTTACAGAACATATAACAGACGCATTCAACAAAAATCAAAGTACCAGTAGTATATTTCTAGATGTAGAAAAAGCTTTCGATAGAGTATGGATCACTGGCCTCCTATATAAATTAATAACTATTAAACTTCCCGAAAATTTGATCTGCCTTTTGAAATCATATTTAATGAACAGAAATTTTTATGTATCAGTTGAGAACAAAAACTCTAACTCCAGACGCATAAAAGCAGGTGTCCCCCAAGGCTCACTCCTTGGACCCACTTTATTCAGCATATATATAAACGATATTCCTAAAAGCACAAATACCAACATTGCCTTATTTGCAGATGATACTTGTATCTATGCAAATAGCTGGCAACCTAATCAAGCAGCTAAATACTTACAAAAACACCTTAAAGCACTTGAAAAATGGTTCTCAAAATGGAAAATCAAGGTAAATGTAAACAAAAGTGAAGCTATTAACTTTACACGCAGAAAACGCAAACCTACAGACATTAACACATTATTTCATAACAACATTCAGTGGAATACCCATGCTAAATACCTAGGAGTAATCATTGATCCAAAATTAACTTTTGAAAAACACATTAACACACAAATAGGCAAAGCAACTGGTAGACTTGAAGAACTAAAAGGATTACTCACTAGTGATAACTTAAATTTACAGACAAAGGCTATACTATATAAAATGCTAATTCAGCCCATCCTATTATACGCAGCTCCAGCATGGGGGTACTCTGCCAAAACGCACATAAATAAACTACAGAAATTTCAAAATAGGGTCACAAAATTAATAACGAAATGTCCCCGATACACGAGACTCGAACCACTACAAAACAACCTAGGCATCCAAACAATAAACCATTGTATATCTGAATCCACTCAGAAATTCTACTATACCAAACTCTGTACACAAAACCAACTCATCATTCAGCTAGGCACATACGACGCCACGCACCATATGAAACACAAACGCCCGTTGCACATTTTACAACCAAACCCGCCTAAACAAAGATAAACACTCTTTCACCACAATCTTGCATTTAGGGAAAAACAACTAGTTATACATATATATACTAAAAAAAAAAAAATGAAGGTATGTAAGCATAAGTGTATAGATGCACCTACTAAGCAATATCTATATATGAAAGGCAAACATGAATGAATGAAGGAAGGAACGAAGGAATGAGTGTATGGGAATATGAGAGTGGAAAACAATTTCTTATGTATAACGCACCTGAATGCAGATTACTGGGTAAAATACATCAAATCGTACCAAACACCAAATTAAATTCTCAAACAACTATTACAAAAACGATATTGTTAGCTCTTTTCAGGTACTCCAAGAGGAACTTCATCAGATTAAAAACGTACAATTTATCTTACAGACAGACCAACAGAATTAAGGATCGTCGTCAAACTTAGACATGCGCGCTGTATGCGTGTGTGAGTAAGAGTTATGCATGCTAATACAACACCTGCAAAATCGGATGCGAAACAGATAAAGTAATATTACAGACTTTACCTGGGTTTTTCCACCCTTTATGCATGCGTGGTTTACCAGGTAATCTATTTAGTTAGAACCGACAGGGGTTTTTTACAAAATATACAGCAATGTATATTCTGGTTTTTCCCCCACTATTAAGAAAATTCTTCTCGCGCTTTTCTGTCGTCTTGTTTCACCTTCTTTCTTCTCTTCACACAAACCGATTCGCGGTAAATGTCTTCGTCAAGATAGAAACCGTAGCATCCACACCCGCGCCATAGCCTGTAGTTGCATGACTGCATGTAGGAGAGTCGCAGTAGCCAGAGTTGGCGGCTCACTCACTTGGCGTTCTTGGAGGGGCCATGTTATCTTAGTGTTTCTGTTTCTTGCTCGTGGAGACGTTAACTAACAAGCAGTCAACTAATCTCTTGCGCATGAAGACGCTAGGACCATTCGAGGTTCAAGTTGAACCGCATCGTCAACTAAATTATAGTCAGGGCGTAATATCTTGTTGGGACCTTCAAGATGTCCCTGAAGAAGAGATTAAAGATGCACTTGCCAGCCAAGGTGTAGTTAATGTTCGTCGAATTAAAACACGTAAGAGTGGCGAGCTGCAACCCACGAGCTCGCTAATTTTGACGTTTGCCTTGCCACAGCTTCCTAAGGACGTGAAGGCAGCCTTCTACTGCTTGCCTGTCCGTCCATATATACCCAGTCCGTTCCGCTGTTTTAAATGTCAGCACTATGGACACACCAGCACGTCGTGTAAGGCGACCTCTGCTGTTTGTGCAATTTGCGGAACCAGTAGCCATGGTGAGGATCCTTGCACATCACTGAAACCTCAGTGTGTCAATTGCAAGGGTGAACACACGGCCTGGTCGCGGGACTGTCCTATATTTCAGGAGGAAAAACGAATTCGAGAGCTGATGGTCTTAGAGAAAATATCCGCTGGTGATGCTAAACGTCGATTACGTGATTCTCAGCGCACCCTTTCCTCTGGTGCGTTTTCACATGTTGTAGCCAGACTAGCAGTTAAAACTGTCTCGGTTGGTACCCAGACAGTTAATGTATCAACCCAAACAGTGTCTGATGTGCATGACGACCCTCCGAAGCCGCCCAAAGAATCGGAGACTCCTCGCAATATGCCGACGCAGAGTCAGGGACAAAAAACACCTGTGCAGAGCTCCAGAACTCCACGGGCTAAGACTACTTATAGTCCGTATAAAGTCTCGAAGTTAGTTCGAACTTCGCCTCTCACTACAAGCATAAAGACTCTGACGAACGTTCTGTCTGCTCAGTTAGCTCAGGACGAGTTTGCACATACTGTCGATGAACCAAGTTCATCTTTGGCTTCAGACATGATTCAGGACCACTTAATGGATATTGATTTTAATCTCGTTGGCAGGAAAGGGAAACTTAGGTATAAACCTAAACTTAAACGGTAATATTTTACTTGTTTTCGCAGAGACTTTTATGATTACCGTTTATTTTTTATGATTATGCTCCATTGCTGTTATGTTTTATAGTGTAGTTTTGTTTTATCTTGTGAAGTCCCATTTACAGGCTTCCATTAAGTTTTATAGTGTAGTTTTGTTTTATTTGTAAAGCCCCGTTTACAGGCTTGGTTTTTATTCTGATTGTGAAGACCTTTTACATCTTCATCTTTTATATTATTTTATTATTTTAATTAACAGCTATTTTTAGACGTGAGAAAGATAAGGGGCTTCCCCATATCGAGACGGGCGTAAGCCATAGTGCTGTTACCGCCCATAAAATTCATTTTATCATTATCTTGCAAAAAAGTAAATATTGTTTACAGTTGATATTAAAGAGTGAAAAGTATGTGACTAGACCGGGGATCAAACCCGGGACCTTTGGGTTACCGTCCCAATGCGCTACCAACTGCGCCACCCAGTCGACCCCTTTTCCACTCACACACCTTTCACTCATGGTGTCGATGTTCTCTCTCGAAACCATCTGGAGAGTACCACAACTCCTAGTTGTGCTTGGACTTTCCTGTGTCTCATAATGGTGAACATCTCACACGGAAGAATTTATATCCAAAGATGAAATGGAGGCAACTTCCGATTAATATCAATTGTATCTGTACCTACAGAGGCTTGATGTACAGAAAAAATCGGAAGTTGCCTCCATTTCATCTTTGGATTGTTTACAGTATTTTCTATTTTATGCAGAGTAGGGTATACTATACGAATTACCCAGAACATAATTACGTGCACAAAAGACTAGGCGAATCGATCCAACTAACCAATATTACCTTTTCTTATTTTCTTAAACACACAAAATACCAAATTAATCAAATCGGCTTACGCCCACACGACAGGAGTGACTGCTTAGAGTCGAAAGATGGACGCCAGAGCAAATATTTAAACTCGTTTGTCCACTTCCAGTCTAATCCAATGTGGATCAAATTTTCAGTTCTAACTCAGTTTTATACGTATCTTATTGCTGTGCGGCCAGTTTATTGATTTAAATCTTAATTCGTGAGTTATTCGCATGATAGTATATCCTACTCTGCATATAATAGTAAATACTACATTTTTTTTTTTTTTCAAGAATTGAGACACAAAGAAACGGGCTGCACAGCGATATTAGACGTAAAACTGAGTTAACACCGAAAAAAATGGTCCATATTGGTTTAGACTGGGAGTGGACAAACGAGATTAACTGTTTTCTCCGCCCCCTGGCTTCATATAATCATGATATTTTCAATGGCAGCAGCCAGTCCTGTATAGCATTTAGATAGAGGTCATTAAGATGTACTCACAGAGCATGAAATAATTATCAATACATTTTAGAAACAGTTTCTTTTCTGAAAGATGATAGAAAAACATTTTAAAAATATTTTCTTCCATGCTAGCAAGAATTTTGACGTCAGAGGGTAGTTTTGTAAATATATCTATCTATAGTATATATATATATATATATATATATATATATAGTACACAATCTATATATTCCAGTATTGTTTCAAACTTTTGCTGCAATGTGTTTAATACACACACGTTTTGCTAACATGTATAATGATAAACAACATTAGGCGATTTTGACGTTTACCAACACAGAATTTCGATATTTATCCCATAAAGTCAATGAAATTAATATTAGTTCTCGGTTTCTGGCAACGCTGTGAACAGTGATAACAGAAACACTGCAAAATAATTGTGACAGCATATATATCATTTCGGGTCTTTTAGATGCATCTATATGGTTAAACGTGTAGTGCATTGTGCAAACAAATATACTAATTTCTGTAGTAAGTATTGATGAGTATGTATTCTCTTTGTCTCGTTTTCTGTTTTCAAAGTTCGGAGTAGCAAAGAAGCGACTGATGATTTCGCCGTTCTAAGACAGTCCTCACCAACATGTACACGCATACAAAATTGGCCTAATGTAGACTCACCATAATAGAGTGTATAGGTCATCTTTGCCATAAACGTTTATTCTCCCCGTGCAAGAAAGAAGGCTTTCTTGCCTTATTTGAAGGTGCCGCCCGAACATTCGCCTGGTGAGAATGAGATAAACTACACTGAAAATCTCCTGGCACAAAAAAATGAACGTTATGTGAACCTGCTGAAAAATTGTGAGTTTTTGTGTGATCAATGTGTCTTTTCATTGGCTTCTTGCCCTTAGTTCATATTTACTGAACTTCACATTGTCCAGAGCACATTTTCAGATCACTTTTAGTAAATTTGCCACTATTTTTGTGCGTGAATTGGGTATCAGCACACCAAAAGTTCATATGTTGTGCACTAAAAATGTGGTGTAGTTTATCACTAATTTCACGAAAAGTTCATATATTATGCACTAAAAACGTGGTAAAACGAACATATTGTAAACTTTTTTCGGGACATATCGTTCACTTTTAAGTGTACTTTGATTTTCAGTGTACAGAAAAGTTGAGTCAGAAAGGTCATGAGAGCAGGATTAGAATCATCGCCGCCTCTGCAATCCGAGCTTCATCAGTAAACCTCGTGGTCTATACCAAACATATTTTACGAAAATGCTACCTAATTTTCCTAAATGCTTATTTCTCCAGTTTCTCTGAGGAGTAACACCAATGTCAATAATAATAATAATAATAAATGACGAGATTTACCTATTACTCAGTGCTCGAAGTGGGTTAGAAAAGGAAAAGGTACTCTTGGAGAAGTGGTCTAGAAAAGTAAGGATACGCTTGCACCTATGGTGGCGGTTGCATATTGAAAGTAAATGCAATGAGCTTCCACTAATAAAAAGGTAGAGGGTACGCCAAATCCAAAATTAAAAAGGTAAGGGCACGGTGTGCCCCTCACTTCGAGCACTGATATTACTTTAGAATGTTGCTCAAGTATAAAATTTGTGTGGAAGTTTATCCTAATTATTAATAAATTTATAGAGTTTGATTTATGACACTCACTAAGCAGTAAGTTCACTCTCCAGCGACCTATCTACTGAATGAGGACTTTCGAATACGGAAAAAGTATATTATAAGAATTTTTTCGAGTACTTTCTCAATATTATAAGTTCAAGGGCAGAAACGGCCTGAGCCGGAGATGCCTTATTGAAAATTGTAGTTTTTCTTTTTTTTAAATATGGTCTTCAGGTTTCTAAGGCTGGGGCCGGGAAAGGAGGAGTCGGGAAAGTGTCGGCCAGGGCCTATGTTGAAGGTACCATCCCGGCATTTTCCTGGTGTGACAGAAAAATACATTGAGAAGCCTCAGTCAGGATGGTCGGCCGCTGGGATCGAACCCACGACATCCCGAATGATACGCCAACGCTTTATCACTAAGCTACGGCGGCTCGGTTCAAATTGTAGTGTATTATTACATCATTCAAAAACTTGTAAACTTATTTACACCGTACTTTGCGAAAAGTTCTCCAACAGGCAACATTTACCTTCTGTATCGAAGAGTCCCTTAATATTATGACGATTGTTTACTTTTTTTTTAAAGGGAAGTTTGAGTCGAAGGCCACTGGGAATGGTTTGTTACTCGAAGTCACTGGGCAATGTAAGATTTTCCATTACCTTCCATCAGGGTTCAATCTAGGATTATCCATCTTGTAGCTAGACTGCGTTATTCCCCGAACGAGAATGGACCATGGAACCTTGAATACATTTTGATTTCTAACACTGAGAAGCTTCAGCATTAGGTTTACAGAAACGAACGTTCACAACTTCACGTACGTCATTTTTTAATACTATCACCACCGTACGCAGAAACAGGCTGGCGATGTTCTAGTCTAATACATCGAGTTTTTAAGATCTGTAACAGGAAAATCGGCCCCGGAAAGCAGAAATCGGCTCCAAGCTCCAAAATGCAAAATTTCCAGGAGAGCCGAAAATTTATGATTTTCATGTAGAATTTCATTTTCGCTACAGAGCCTTCATATGTCCTGAATCAATATATCTATAGTTACTCTAAATAAATTTTATTAGCACGCGTGACACTTGTCTTCTTTATGCACAACATGACGCAAGACCAGAGCAATTGAAAAATATGAATGACGCCTGACACCTTTCAGCTTTTCGAGGCGAAATTTGAAAGAAGAAATCTAACACGTTAAAAACGCACTACATACAAAGTAGAAACGGGTACATTAGAGAACAGATTGAGAAGACAAAAATTGATCAGAAACAATGAAGTCAAAGAGGAGAATAACGGTAAGGAAGGAAAAGCTAGCAATAATAGAAAGTAGTATTACAACCATATTCGGAAAGAAATGGAATCAGTAGTATACCAAAACTCAAAACCACCGGCCAACACCAGAAGCACGTTGGTCAGAAACAGTCGTTTATTATGTGTTACAATGTGTGTGCAATATCACTTGTAATTGTGGGAAAGTATATATTCGTCAGATAAACAATGGTTCTGTGTTAAAGAGCAACAACGCTGCAGTAAGGTCAATATGAAGAAATCAGCAGTGGTAGAATATTGGAATATATGCGAGGAGTTCATTCTAGGAGACAGGTGCATACACAAAAGCAACAATAATTACCAGACAATTACAAAATAGGAACCAGTTGAAATAGCAATGCATGAATAAAACTTCCACAAAGTTCTGAAATCTGATTCAGCGTCTCTGATGGATGTTGGCAAGTAAGCCGATGAAACAGTCAGAAAGACCCTGACTAAATTTGTAAATTATGGAAATTCATCATGGAAAGTTGTTTTATTTACATCAGTTCTATGGTTAGTACATTGTTTATGCAGATAACATTTCCTGGAAGATGCAGTTGAAGGTAAAAGTTGAAGATAGAGTGGGGTGAAGACCGATACAACTTTTTGCACTATTTTGAAAAATGGTACGCTGAGACAAGAAGGATGAATGGAGAGGTTAAACTTCCCTTGAGGTTTGAACCGGTTTCGACGAAACAATGCTGATTATGGCAATGATGTGAATAAACTTTTTAACCGATATTGCAATATGACAAAGATGAATTGACCAACAATAGCTAATGTTATGATGAATTTCGTCTTCCTCTACTCTACTACTTTCCCTGATGTTTCACGTCCTCGTGGAGAGTTTTATTTTTAAAGGGAACTAGAGAAACCGAGAGAGGAGTCGTGTAAATAAGAACTGTTTTCACCCTTGTTTACATTAATAGAAGAGAGACGTTGCTCTTATTCAGCGGCGGAAATTAAGGTTTACGTAGCCTCAGTAACTTCGCATCGAATCTTCCTGCGTTGAAGTTGAATAAACTGCGGCAGGAAATGGAATATTGATTAGACGACATCGCGCCTTTGCGTCAAGAGTAGTCGTTAGATCTAAACTCAATTAGCCTACCAGGAGTTTTTCTCCTGGAAGAAACTCCTAAAAAAAATCACCGATTGCACTCTGACGCGTATAATCAGCTTTTTTTTGACAGGCTTCGTTGTGGTTGTGTTTGCAGATATATTACAGTGTTGTCCACTTTGAAAAAAAAAAATCATAACAGACCATTAATTTGCAAATGCATTCTTTCGTAATGTCTTAAATATGAGTTGATGAGCATTCAGTTTAGCTTTGAAGGTAGATGTAAGGAAGAAGTATCTATATATACGATTAAAACATTTATTGTACTGGCGTTTGAAGATAATTTTTCTGTCAGGGCGGGATTGCAATTTGTGGTGACTACTGTAGATGTTTTCAATGATATTGAACCAGTTACAGTTCGTTTATTGCTGTGGTCTCCATTTTTATTATTATTATTATTTTTTGTCAGCAGGTAGATTTGGCTAAGCAAGAGGGCCCAATACAAAGGATAAATTCAAAAGTAATACAGTAATTTTATTAACTTCTTTGCAAGCTGTATTAGTAACAAGAAATTTAATAATTATCTGTATTCTCTTGACTATTTAACAAGAATGACCAATTTACTTAAATCTCAAATTATTTTCTTGTAAATCCAATATACAATATATTAACTGTAATTTGGAATTTTTCTTCCGGGCCAGTCAAAATAGCTACGCGGCCCGCATGCGGCCCACGGACCATAGATTGGAGTCCCTTGTTTTTTTTTTCTATCCATCTAGTAACCGCTGAAGTGTCGATAGGAGGTCGCACGATTCTTTTATATAAGTAAACATCGTTTACTGTTCCGGTGAACACACAAGTTACCTAAGTGAAGGTTCTGTCGTGTTAAGGAGGTAATTCGTTCGTACAGTAAGGGAAAAAGGTATTCGGGGAACATAGCGTTTCTTATTTATCTTATATTTAAGGGCCGAATAGGCAGCAGCTATACTGAAGTCGTGACATGTCTGAGAAACGGCACAGAGCAAGCTTAGCCTATAAGGTGCCATAAATATAAGTTAAATAAAAACAGTTCTTGGAATACCTTTTTTCCGTAACTGTATAAATGGTATTGTGTAGTGCAGGTTGGCGACTTAACTAGCCACGAAGGTAGCTTTGAATTGGAATTTATGTATATAGACTTTAGCCATCACAGACTCAGGCCGGGATATGGTGGAGGGAAGGATGCTGAAAGGTAGTCGCCAGGGTATTTAGCAGGCACCATCCCGGCGTTTGCCTGATGTGAAAGGTAGCTTTTGTGCCGTACTGTACATGACTACAAAAGTTGCTCGTTCTGTAAACCAATGTAAGCAAATGGGTTCTTCTATGCACCTGCGTCGACTTTTTTTTTTCGGTTGCGTTCTGAACGCAAGTAAAAAAAAAAAACATAAATTTCAATGGGTGAATACATGCAAACGAATGGCTTGTGTTTTATGGTCGAAGTGTTGCCAGATGCCTTTGAGTCGCTGAGAGATTTCGGTCCAGTTGGGTTATCAAGCAGGAATGTGCCAGTGGTAGTGATAGTTAACCCAGAGGGTTTCAAAGTGTGGTTCGGAGAAAGTTGTTAGGTTGTACACAATAATACTTATAAAAATATTAAACTTAATATCGTCTGATATCAGAAGTGCGCCGAATCCGCAGCCAGTATAAATATTCATTTTGTATTAGAATAACATATATAGTAAATACATAACATTACTTTTAATTGAGAGCAGAACTTTGCTATTTAACCGAAATAAATTAAACTTTTTGTTGGTATATAGGCCTATACATAGATAGATGTGAAATTTAAGAAAGGGAAATATAAGACAGAGAAACATAAATATAAGAACGAGCTCAATCCCTGAAGCTCACGTGATCAGTTCATATTGCTTTATTACACAAGCGTATGAAATATAGAAATGTTCACTGAGCACCATAACTCATTTGCTAGAAAGTTTGCTTCTCATTTGGAAGGGTCTGGGGTCAGTTCCAGCGAACCACCTATTCTTAAGGGGTTTCCGTAGTCACACCAGACAACTTTCTAACTGCGATTCCTACATTTCAATTTCAATTTATTCAGCTTGTACATTAGCTTACGAATAGTAAGCATTACAGTTGTCAGATAACAAAACATTACAGATTATCAGTTAAATATTCAGTCATTGTGTAATAAGACTTTTGTACAAAGAAATTGAACAGTCTTCTCTTAAATATATTAATATTGCTTATACCCTTTACTCTACAACGTCCTTAGCCAGAATTGTCTCTCTGCAATAAATGCTATTACATAAAAAATTGTTCAAGACTTGTTGAACCCACTGGTCCAGTGTAAGGAAAAATTTTGCTTTCGCACTAATTGCCGTAACAGACAACGTTTATTACCAGGATAATTCAAACGTGCTGAAAAATTACAATATTATGTATGTTGTTAAACTTTGGGCTATTTAGTGACTAATGACTTCGGTCCGTCCCTGTTATATGAGTACAATGTTTTTCAAATACACAGATGTTGTTCATGCCCTAGTTTGGAACTTCATGGACGCTGGCCTGACCTTAAGACAGCTTTTGTGTGTTTTGTTACGACTAAGTAGAAACAATAATTATTCTGAAAACAAGCGCGTGTAACTTGAAGGAAAATGGAATAAAAAAAGAAGAGTAGAATCAGTAATGATCAATTTTTTGAAAACGTAGCACATAGATGTGTTTAATAATTTCCAGGTATATGTAGTTTGTGAAGAAAGTTCATATAAAGCTAGTTGTTGACAGATACCGTAAACTAAAAATGAAGCAAAAATATTCGTATCGGCACAGTATTACTTTGAAATTCGAAATATACTAATAATTTATGACTTAGAAACGTATTTCTCCCTCCTTTGTATTCTTTCTTTTTGAAAGCACAATGGCGTTTCCTAATTGGCATTCAAGTTGTGGTCGTTTGCAGTATGTCAGTGTCACTAAAGAATGGCTGGGCGGCCGAACCACAGAAACTAAAAATCAGTGCCCTTTCTTCAATGTCATGTTTTCCAATAAAGGTATAGCTTTCATTCGCTTTTGCTTTTCCTAACCCAAGGGGAGGAAATGGCATGCGATTTTCCTCCTGCATGGTTCAATAGACTTGATAGCACAATTGTAATGCTAAATTTGCATGTCCCCTTTTCTTTCTTCCTCGTATGTCAGCTCTCGAGTTCGATAGTGAAATATTTCCTTCCCGAAAAAAACTTTCAGTGCTTTCGTAAACGTGGATAGGGGTGAGATAGATACCTTCTATATTGCAGTTTTATAAAACAGTGAGGAAAACTTTGCTTGCTGAACTCGTAAATGACATCTGTTACGAAGTACTGGTGCTTGCTAACACCCTTAATAGTTTGATGCATTGATTCGTGTAGTACATGCTAAGGACCTTGCTTTTTTTATGTTACATCAGTGTTGCTAGTGCTATACTTACTCAGATTTTGAGGTCACACTCACAAGGGACAGTCACCAAGTGACAGAGCCAGATTTTGATGAAATTCATATGGGGGTATAGGGTCTCGAGAGGTAGATACTCAAGATGAAAACTGGATTGATGTTGCCCAGAATATAATCCAATGGCGAACGTTTGTTACGGCGGTGATGAACTTGCGAGTTCCGTAAGCCATAGAGTGAGTGAATTAGGTAGGTACAGTGCCTAGGTAAACCTTCTGAGTCAAAATTATGCTGCTATGGTCAACAAATAACTACACGAGAAAGATGGAACGTTGAGAGCAAGTAAATCGAATAGAGAGAAAGGAAAACGCCTTTTCTTGTACTAACTGTTAAATCTATTGAAAGCAAATGGCTATTAATGGATACTGGACAGGAAGCGGTACATTTTGAAGCACAGCCGGCTTCATACCTTTCGTGGGTCACGTTTGGGAGAGTATGACGTCAGTGACCGCCATCTTGAATGCGACCGTCTTGACTGTGCTTCAAAACTTTTAAATAGTAAGTGGATCATGTGGTATATTTATCTGCTGGAATGTTCCAAGAAACCCAGTGACGAAGTCAGTTTTGGCATCACTGTATGAAAAAATGACAAGTGAAATGGATCTGACCCACTTACCCATTTGCTATTTAAAATGTTTGAAGCATAGTCAAAATGGTCTCTTTCAAGATGGCCGGTATTGACGTTATCGGGCAGTGTTCCTATGCCGGGCGCTCTGAAGTGCACTCTTCCTCCTATCAAATTGAGTACCAGTGCCCTTGGTATTCTTGGGCACCTTGGGAGGTAAAGACGGTCGAGCGTGGGACTGACCATCCTCAGTTCGTGCCGTAGGTTGAAAAAAGTGAAACGCTACCGTGCGCATTGCACAGGGGGATAGCTTTACCTTATTTTTTTTCTTTTTTACCCTCCAGCATGTATCGACTCCTGTCGAATATCCATTAATAGTAATTTGCTTTCAATATATTTAAAAGTTTGTAAAAGAAAAGGTGTTTCCCTTAGTCTATATTCGATTTACTTGCTCTCTACGTTTCATCTTTCTCGTGTCCTCTTGTCGTTATTTGTTGACCATAGCAGCTATAATTTTGGCTGTAAAGGTTTACCTAGGCAATGTACCTACATGCGAATTTTCATCAAAATCGGGCTGTCACTTGGTGAGTGTCCCTTGTCAACTGTTATCATTTTTACATTCATTTCTTTAGTTCACAATGGTTTGTGCTGCCCTCAAATCTTCCAGCGTGAATTTAACTCATTTCCCGACGTCATAGAATGAAATTTTGCACAACGACGTAAGTCGGGTGACAGTGCAATATTCTGTTACTTTCATATATTTCTATTAATTTATATATTTTAAAAGCATATTTTTAAAAAAATATTGACTTCTTTATCCTAAAATAAATACTATCTTGCAACGATATTGTGTTTGACTGGTTGATAATCACTTTAGGATTTGCGGGTACAAAACATTAGCTTGAAAAAAAGTATAGGAAAATCGAAATAAATCGAAAAAAAATAATAATAAAAGCATCTTTTTGTTAAAGAATTCGTACTAAAAAGGTAAAAAATAATTTTGTTTATGCATGAATAGAAAGAAAAGGATGGGGCGCGCCAATTCAAGAAGTTATAAAGTGACTATATATGAGTGCGCGCCCTATGCTTTTCTTTTTAGTCATACATAAACAAAATTGTTTTTTACTTTTTAGTACGAATTGTTTAAGAAAAGTTTGTCTTTAAAAATATTTTTTAATTATTTTTTTTCTATTGTTAGTTACAGTGATGTGGTTTTGTCATTTTAATAATATCCTGTTGTTGAAGACTTCTATTTTTCATTGTTAAGAAGAAATTTTAAGTGTTATAGGTTATGTTGTAGGCATTTTTAGTTGTTCACTGATGTAACTCTGCTATAGACATTAAATTTGTATTCTCATCTTGTCTTCGTATGTATCGAGATTATTAATTAGATGCATTGATGTGGGGAGTACGTGCTCCCCTTTGGAACTTTTGAAAGCGAAACCAAACAAATCTTATATTTTGTAACGAAAATAAAATGTGAATTTATAGTTTTCAATATAGTAGTTTATATTAGCGGGGTGTTTTCCTCCAGGAGGCAATTTTTTTTATGTTGTTCTCGTAGCACGGGCTTCATGATCGTGCGATGTTCGGGATTTTCTGTTTTCAGCAAGGATATTTGTCATTATTTTGTAAATCTTATGGCTTCATCATTCTACTTTTGCTGTTCAAGTTAGACTAAACAAAAAACCTAGGGACAATTTTGTAGTTGGTTCTCTGTTCATCATGATTTTGACTATTGAACGATTAATATAGCCAACAGAAGGGTAAGAGATGCAGTTCTTCTTTTAAATATGCCACTTTTTAAATGTTTTTGTAAATGGGATGCACACTGTACAAGCAACTTTAGTTAAACAAGGCGGTGGTCAGAATTGCCATACTCAAACATGCCCACTGTACTAATCAGAGCATCGAACCAAGTTAATTAAAGAAAATGTAACTGTCGATATGTACTGCGATGACGTAAAAAATTACTCAAAGGCAAACAGAGTTTAGGGAGCGTTTCGGTATTCGCCTGGTGAAACGCAGGAAAACCTTAGGATGGCCAGCAGTGGGGCTTGAACTCAAGTGCCGTTCCATTACCAATCCGAAGATGGCGAAGCTGGGTAAATGTCGCTTTTTTGTTCCGTTACTACACACAGGCTACTTTTTTTTTATTTTTTAACGTTTTGTTTAATTTATTTGGTCTGAATAATTTTAAACTTCGATTTTTTTTTTTTTTTTTTTTTTTGAAGTTCTGTACTGAAAATTCCATAGTTAACACAATTTTTGTAGTTCTTAAACAACCAAGTGTGACATTTTTCGATCGGTGAATTTATTTGTACTATCATCATCATCATCATATTCCACCATTTTCTATCCGCTGCTGAATGAGTACCTCTCTCACTTTTTCCCTAGACATGTCAGCAGCTATCCTCAACCATGTTCCTCCTGAAAAACGTCTGATTTCGATTACTGATCTTGTATTTCAACGTCTTTTAGGTCGTTTTTTTTTATAAGATTCCACTGTAGAACATTTTCTCGTTTATCTGCCTTCCATCTGTTCGTCTAGCCATGTGACCGTCCCATCTCCACTTCTTATTCTTCACAGTCTTGATCACATATTCTACCTCGGTTTACGAGAGAATTCATTCATTTGTCTTCCTTTCCCTCTTACTTATTCCTATCGTACATGTTTTCCTTACTCTTTATGTAACTCTTAATCTTTGAGTCGTTCACGCATTCAGTGTCCACGTTTCAAAGCCATGCAGCATCACAAATAAGAAACATTCACTAAATACTTTGCGCTTTTGCCACTTTGGTAGCTCGCTTTGTTTAGTTTTACAACCGAACTCCATGCATTTTATATCTTCTATTGATTTCATCAGTAATCTTTTCATCGGTGTTCTCAGCTGCTCTAGGACATGCTCATCACTATGCCGATTCTCTCTCCGTGAATCTTCCTTTGTTTCTTTTCAGCATGTTGATTGTATACTACTTTTGTTTTAACTTAAATTCGTTTGTCATTTTTCGAACTCTCATTACTTAGCTCTTCCATTCTGGTTGTAGTTCTTCTGCACTTGAAGCTAACAGGAGTGTGTCATCAACGAATCGTAAGTGATTAAGGTATTCGTCATTGATTTTTGTTCCAACTTCATCGCAGTTTAAATTTTGGAACACTTCCTCCAGGACCGTTTTGGAGACATTGAATCTCCTTACTGCCTTATTCCTTTTTCAGCTTCGAATTCCCACTCTTTTATGTACTCTAATGATAAATGTGGGTGTCTAGTAGGCTATGTGTTTCGTAGTAATTTAATGTGTGCACCTCCGATGGCTTGATGTTGAAATGACGAAATTATTGCTGGCAAGGAGACCGAATCGAACTCTTTTGCAAAATTTTGTTTAGGATTCGTTCTGTATTTGTTATGAAATAACATTCCAATTTGTGTTTTATACCCATTAACACCTCCAGAATTTCAGATTTGTATTGGTATGACTTTTTCCGTTCTGTTTGAGTCTCCGTAAACTTCACATGGACATTGACACCTCTTGTAAGATTTTTGCGTAACTCATGCTTCAGGTATGATTAAGATAAAGGATCAAACTGATAGTTGTGGGTTAAGCCTGTCACATATCGGATGGATAACGTTCTTCGGCGATCATTCTTTTTCCGAAGACAAGAATTGGGAAATGGCGCACAGTGGTGGAAAATAGCCGTTTTTGTGCTAAAACATCTAAATGGTTCAAATTGTTTATATTTCATGTCAAATCTTATGTTTTTGGACTGCCGAATTAAATGAAACAATTATTAATTCGAAACCATTTAGCATTTTTGAAAGTATGACGTTTCCAATGAAGTTGGAGTGATATTGCATGGTTTACTCATATAAATCTGAGTTTTTTATCCATCATTAAACACTCAATGGCAACCAGTGGTAGTTGAACATTTTTCTTCTTATTATAAAAAAGGATAGGTAGGATTCAAATAAGAAAAGTTTTTGGTAGAAAATAGTATTAAGAAAAAAATAATAATTTAAATTTGAAAACAAAGCAAAATGTATTAAAAAAAAAACATTAAATGGAATTAGTAATTTTCTTGTGTAAATAAGGTAGTAACCTCACTATTATTAGAAATGCTAATTTAATTATATACGTTGGTTGCTAAGAGGAATTCCTTGTAAGAGCTCCGAGAAGCCCGTGGACCCCGCCTAAACAAACTTCTGTATACGTTCCTGGATAAAGATTATTCTCCCTTGACATTTTCTGAAGTGAACCTTGAACGTATACGACCGATACCGGCGATGAAACTAACAAATTAGTTGCTCCAGTATGTATACTGTTAGACAAAGACGTTCGTCAAGTAACGCTTGGTAAGGCTTTTTTGTACTGCTTCTAAGAATTTGTTTAAAAAGAAGAATTGCAGCTTTTCCACTATTCGTTCAATAACGACTGCGCAAAGGAAATGAAAAATATTCCAATGAAATAACCCACTTTTGATAATAATAAAATGAATTTTATGGTCGGTAACAAACCCACCTTTGAAAACCTACGTATATACACTAAAGTTCCAGGGCATTACTTCGTTGTTACTATTTGAGTATGAACTTAAAAAAGAAAGACATTAAATTAAGTAAAAACTATTTATTTTGAAGCAAAATAATATACTGCTGATAAGGTTTCTGTTCACCCATAGTATTAGAAAATCGGAAAACCAATCATAGGTCATTAAGCTATAAGTATTTGAGTTTGAAAACCCGCAGTTATAAACTTAGGTTGATGACTTTAATTTCGGAGTTTTTCTTACACTTTCCGCCACGACCCCGGTATCATTCATGTGTGAGCGGGATTCAAACCCGATTTACCCAGTTCTTAGGCAAAGTCAGTGACCACTGTGTCACGAAGGGTCCTGGTATCCGTTGTTGCTTACACATGAGGTAAGGGTCTTTATTGGAGCATGGTGTAGGGTTGTTAAAAATATCTAGATCGGTATCGGTATTTTGGAATACCGAAATTTCGGTATCACCCATACCGTAATGTCGATATATCGATAATACCGAAATCTCGATATAACGACCCAGCAAGCCAAATGCTGACCCAGACGGCGGCCTGACTAACTAGTAGTCGGGGAATGGCCGGTGCGATCCATAAGTGGCGATAGGTCGTCCGGCCTTTTTTCGGGCCGCCGTCTGTGTAGGCATAGATCCGTAACCCCGCCCAAAACTTGCCCGCCGAAGTCGACTTCCAGTCGGGATTCAAAACTCGACGTCGGCTCGCTCGTCGGCCGAGCTTCGCCGACCAAATCCCAACGTCAGGCCGACGTCTCCTTGCTTGCTGGGGAAATGCCGAACAGTATCAATATACTTAACAATATCGGAATATTGAAATTCTGAAAAAAGAAAAAAATACTAATAACTTATATAGAGGAAGTAACATGGCAGAGCTGAAACCAGGTCAGTTTTGGTGACCCGGCCTGACCCGGACATACGTGATTCTGACTAAAATTTGACCCGATTAACGCGGTCTGGGAACAATGAGCTCCAGTTTCGTAATTTTCGTGCTCTGGGGGGGTAACATCTCTGATCTCGGTCACACCTGAAACCTCAAGGAAATAATCAAATACTCCTCTGTGTTTTCCGGGTGACAAGACCTAAATCGGGTCATCGGGTCAGGCCGGGTCCCAAGCATAGACCCGCTCCAAAACTTGACGGATCTGAGTTTCGGATATCTGGGGCATTGACACATCATCATAGTCTTTCCTAATTCGTACGTATTTTTTGGGGATTTTTTTCGGCTAGCAAACGATGTGTCTTTTTTTTTTTACTCTTCATTGTGAGGAGACAGAGCAAAACGGAATCATAGAAAGAGAGAAAAAATTGCTGAGTTATACGTGAATTGCAAGAGTAGTGCCGTTGAAACCAGTCCTATAATAGTCTGGTATTAATGTATTGGAGTGACAAAAGGAAAACAAATAATCGACAGCACCTCTCTCTTCAACTTTGCTCTGTGACGTGGTTATAAGTTAGTATGTAATAAACATTGCGCTCTTAGAAGGAAAGAACAAAAACGTCCTTCCTCTCTTCCCTTTTAAGCATGCTGCGAGATAAAAAAGTACGAAACTCCTTTTCGAGATTACGTAATTTGCTTTTGAGAAATAAAGCATGTACCGTACTTTAGAAAAAAATAAAGGACGTTAAAAAATATTCCTATCAACTAACTTTGGACAAACAACAATATTAATCATCTACACAACTATCTCTATAAAATATATTTTTCGGGTTTCAGATCCATTGAATTAAATTGGCTTTATTTATGGTAAATTATGAATTGCCCTGGCCAATACCTTCCCATGGTCTGCCTACCTCATCCGACCTCTCTGTCCCTCTCTCTCCGTCTCTCCCCCTCTC